>QFDD01001138.1:0-33043 GCA_006871305.1 Vachellia collinsii
CCTGAATCTATGATCCATTTCTTAGAAGAAGTCACAAGACATGTGTTAGTATTACTTGTTGCCACAAGACCACAAACAGATGGGGTATTTGCCTGTATCTCACGATACCTTACAAACTGTGCATACTCCACAGCAGAAATTATAACCATATCACCAGACGATGCAAAGGCACAGTCATCCAAGAAATACTTCAAAAAAAATGTGAGCAATCCACATGCAATACTCAAACCAGTAAAGTTGGACCATTTGTCACACCAGGGACAAGTAACCAACAAGATTTCAAACCAAAATACATTCAGCACGAAAAGTGACAGCCACATCAGGGGCACAAATCCGAACAGCCACACTAGGGGCTTAATAATGCGACACATTAAGCATTCAAAAAATCCCACAAATCCTTGTAGAATGTAGATAATGTCTCAAAACGACAGAAATAGGCAAAAAACACTATAGATACACCAAGAGCCAACAAGCAATCCCAACCTATACAGCACCAAAAACAATGAGCCCAAACAGAAAACACCAAACCAGGGGATGAAACCACCACGGGAAGGACGGAGATGAAGAGACAGGCGGGAGAAAATGCTCTGATACCATATAGAGTTTTGGAATCCAATTCTTCATATTTCATGATTAAAAGGAACATATATATATACACACAAAGTAGCAACCAATACCTAACTAATTGCCTAACTATGCCTAACTAATATGCCTAACTAATTGCCTAACTTATGCCTAACTAATTGCCTAACTATGCCTAACATTAAATAGTATATCCTAATAGGTATAAAATATAAAAATTAGATAAATGGTTTAGCTTAATTCTAAATATAAGATTTAATTCATTTTGTCTTTCAAATTTATAGTTTTTTCCCCTAAAATACCCCTATTATTTGTACACATTGAATTTTTTTCCCCTTTTTGATGCGGTACATAGTGAGTTTTCTTAATTGATGTTATAATCGATGTTTGACCTAAAACCTTGATTTAGGCCTTTAGCCATAAGCTATTCAAATGAGCTTCTAATAATCAATTGTTATAAATCACAATTGAAGAAAATCAATTTTATTCAAAATATATTTTTGACCGTTAATCTAAATAAGCAACAAAAGATTGTTTTGTTGGCAACTTCTTCCACAATGTTCCCTCGTATCCATAATATAGATCGTTTTTAAAATAATAAATTGATTCAAAATATAATTTTTTTGTGAGATAATTAATACTCATTTTCTAGTTTTGTCCCTAGAATTAGTAACCATTTTCTATTTTTCCTATTAATACTCATTTAATTCACACCTTCAATAAAAATAAAAAAAATAATTCAATTGAAAACACATTAAATGAGTCAAACATCACTTTTTGAGTCCTGTGAATTGGTTAATTTTGTGAACTATTTTTGGACCGGATGGAATTAGTATTGTCTTATGCCTCGTTTGGCAACATGAAAGAGCTTTTGTGAAAGTGAAAGTGGAAATAGAGCTAGAAATGGATTTTAAAGTGTGTTTGGTATACTTATGGAAATGGGATATAATTTTTAATAATATGTTTTTTTCATGAAAGACAATTTTGCCCTTGTTTTTGGAAAAGGAAAGGCCTTCTACCTTGGAGCAACCATTGATGGAGAACACTGCTGGCCTTTGCTTTGTCATCTCCACCATTTCCTTTTCCGCTATCTCCTCTGTCGGACATACAACAAAAATCAAATTACCAATAAAAGGCAGCACATCCGAACAATTTCCATTAAACTCAAAGAGCACTAGGGTTGAAAAATACAACAGATATAGGAATAAAAGAGGAGGATCGAACGCTATCTTTACATTGTCTCCTTGTACGACGTCATCGTCCTCGCCATCAAAGGCCATTGAAGAGGTTGAGTCGAGGATGAACACCATCTTTGCCTTGTCTCCTTGTCACCACTGTCATCGCTGCAGGTAGAGGTGGATTGTAGCACCATCGTTAGAGGTTGAAAGTAGGCTGCTTAACAAAGGTTAAAGGAAGGGAGAGGAGAATTGTTGTTCATTATCGTGACACCTCATTTGTCATCTCTTTAACTTCATTAGAGACCACTATCGAACATCTTTAATGCTTACCAAACTTGAAATTGAACAAAGAAATGAAATTCCAAAGTTAACTAAAAGTCACTATTCATTTGGTAAAAATTTAGATTTTTGAGCCAACTTTAAAAATTTATAACTAGTTTTAGAAAAATCAAAATTGAGTGGTTCAAGTCTCTAAATGAAACTTATAAAATTTTCTACTAGGGAAAATACCAATTTATTTGATTTCTTACCCAATTAATACAGTTTAATACGTGAAATTGTACTGTTCATATGGTAATTTTTCATTTTTCCAGGTTTTTCTCTCAACTTTGGGAGACCATATCTTTTCGTACAAATGTCCAAATTCAGTGAAATTGGTCTCATTTTGAAGCTTACCATATGAACTATTTTGTTTTTGAAAAATTTCACATTATTTGGACTTCATTTGCTATTTTTTCCAGCAGCCTAAAGTTGGGGTCTTGGCAAGGGTGTTGGACCCTTTTTTGCCCTTTTAAGTTGTTCAATTTTTAACTAGGCATACATGACTTTATGCAACATAATTACTTAACAAACTTAGCATATATATACACAAGATTATCCAAGTATCCATATAGAAAAATTTGTAGAGGTTCACTTTACACACATACTCCCAAAATCCACAAACATGCTTGACATAAGGTAGCAAATTGCATTACATCATAATTCACATAAAGCTTCCCTTAGTCTTCTATCATCTTGCCTTTGCCCTTATTTGCATTTGGACCTAAAAAAGGTTATTTTGGGAGGGTGAGATTTCATTGAAATTCCCATAGCAAAAACACTAACATGTCCATTAACATGCATGACAATTATTCATTATTTGGCTCACATGCATGAAACACTTACATTTATATTTTTCAAGCACTTTACACATAACCATGGTATGTTAAAGGCACATTAACACATATTCAAATATCACACAATTGACATGCAACATAGCATAAACAACAAATAATCACTAAGGGCCATATTAATGGAAAGTTAGTAGTCTTTGCTACCTTGACTTCCTTTACTTTTCTTGTGACTTTGCAAGCTTCTTCTTGCTACCCCAAATTCTTTCCTTGGTAATTGGACTTCCTACATATAATATAGTGCAATAGGGATCAATATTAAGTCATTACCAAGCCTTCAAACATGTCAAAACTCTTCAAAACTCTTCTTGAACATTAAGGGTCCTAAAACCCCTTAAACTTGTTGCACTTGGTTCTAAAGCCTCCAAAATCATTCTCGCACTTCTACCGTACACAATTTTGCATTTTACATCCAATGGAAGCATCAAAATCATAAAAAACGCATTCCTTCTCTATGGTACAGGTCTGGATGAAATTTTCCATAAATGGCAAAAAAATGATTTTTCAACTTCCTTTGCATGTAGGTGCATATTCTTGTTCCTTAAGTACTTCCCATGCATTGTGGGGCTTAAAAACATCACTTCCCTCACCTATGAGAAACAAGACAGCATGCCCCCTAGGGTTTGAAGATTCCAAAAATTCATATACATCATCAACCCATGCAAAACACACACCAATCAACTCTCTAGCATAGATGGAACAAAACCCTACCAATAGATTCTTCTAAATCTCTCTCTTTCTCACTTTTCTCCCTCTAAAACCAGATTTTTCAGCAGTCATAATCCACCAAGAATCATGAAACCAAGCCTATAGAAATGAATAGGAAGGTCTAAGGAGCAAGAATATGAAGGATTTTACACCAAACACCACTTCCCTTGAGCTTGTAGGATGATTTTCTTCTTCTCCTTGGTCTCTTAGCTTCACGCCACTCTTTGCTTCTTTCTCTTCAGGTTTGGCCGACTTAATGGCTGGAAGTGGGGAGGAAAATGATTTAATATGACTTTCAACATGTGGAATTAAAGTGGATCATACTTGTTTTGATAAAATAACTTTATACTGATATATTCTATCACTTGATTGAGATATTTTACCTCTTTTTTTAACCTTGGAATATGGCTCTTACAAGTGGCAAAACATAGTCCTTTCCTTCTCCTTTCTTAAATGTTTAAGTTTCCATAAGTAGCTTTATAACACCAAAAATGCTTTTCGTCCTGATCACTTGACTGATTTATGGTCATTAAAAATTCCCTAAATTCATCTGATACTTCCATGATTTTTCTTTTCCCAAATTGCTTTCTAAAATGTCTTTAATTAATTTTTAAAAAAAATCCAAATTCCGGGTTTTTCCAGCTCTTTTTTTTCTAATCTGGAAAAATGTTTTTAACTTCCTCTTGGAAACAATTTTATAAAATAGTAAAAAATTTTAAGCTATTTTTTCTTACTCTGAGATCATATATCTGAGGCCTCTACATATTTTAAATAATTATTTTTGGCTAATTATTTTATTAAATAGCCAAATATTAAATAACCTTTAAAATTCCAGTAATAGTTATTTCTGTCATTCTAACCTGAATCGAGCCTCAATTACTGATAAGTGAATTTTTCTCTATCCTTTGGTACAATAAAAATTTTTCTAATATTTTGGTCAGAGTTTGACCAAAATGCCCTTGAATTTAATAATGGCAAATTGATCCCAACTTTCAAATTTACACTCTGGTACTCAAATTCTAAAAATTCCATTTAGGTCCCTACTCTTCCAAAGTTCCCCTTTTACCTTTTGGGCCATTAATATCCATAATTATTCGTTTAGCCTTTTTGCCTGGTTACAGAAAACAAAGATATCACAACTATCATCCTCATTGCCCGCCGTTCTCCACAATCATCATCATCGACCGTCATCACCATCATGATGGTTCTTGCTGACTTTAGGAAGAGGGAGAGGGAAAAAAGGGTTAGAGACCTAGTTCCATGTAACTGAAACTATGTTCTCACGGGAGGCTGGGAACTTGGTACTATCAATTTTGATAGAACTGAGAGTTCCATGAAAGTGGGTCCAATGATACTAAACACCCAAATTTTAGGTTACACTTTCCATACTTATAATTCCATCATATCAAACGGGACATTAGTTATAGGCGTTGTTTTTTAATCAATTAAGGTGACCTGAGACTTTATTGTCATGGAAACTTTTTCCACCATTGATGATCTGTCAACAATCTTAGTTACGTCCCCTTTGCCAAAATCTTATACTTTGAAAGAAAACAATTGTGGATTTTCTTCATTCTCATTGCAATTAATTCAACCACTGGACTGGAAAGCCAACATTCACCGTCCTACGCATCACGTCATGGAAAATATATGCATTTTAACTTACTCTTGATAGAACAAAGAGAGAATGTTTTATTAAATCTTATTTATAAGTTACTTCATTAAAATTTTTTATGTGAATTTACAGTTTTACGCTTCTTCATTATGACTGGCGTTGAAGTCAAGGGAAGACTGACGTAGAAGAAATAGGAAAGCATCACAATAGAATCACATATTGAAAAAGTGTGTTTGAATGATTGCCCAAAAAAAAAAAAGAACTCTTCCTTTGCTCTTCTTCGTTATGTTTTAATATGGAAATGCCAATAAAACCCATCTAATGTCAATGTCCATGGGCATTTTATAATATATATATATTAACATCAACTATATAAGTTGTTATATAATTTAATCATATCTTTTTATATCAAGACAATTGTAATATGAATTATAAATTTTAAATAAAGTAAAACGAGCGTGGTTTTCCAAAGAAAATTTTATTTTGATTTTAATAAATCAGAATATATTTTACTTAATTGTCAATTTAAAATCAAATTGTAAAAGATAATTTCGTTTTGATTTTACTTTAGTTTTTGATTGTATCAATTTTAAATTTGAATTTATTTTTCTTGACATTACTTAAAACATGATATAAAATTAAATTTAAATAAGGGTATTATTGTCATTGTAAATGTCACATGAATTTTCTTTCTTCTTCCCCTCAATCCAAATACAAAGAGGAATAATCTCGTGGTTATTTGAATTACTGGTAGCAGTGATTTGCAGTTAACAAGATAAGTAAGTCATATGTGTTTTATCAATGTGATTTTATTATACTAATCCAAACATGTCCAATTGTTACACCACTTTTCCCCACCCTCTATTTTCTCCCTATCCAATCATAACGTAAGAGTTTATATACTAAATATATCTATATATATATAGACAAGGAGATCCTCAATGAAAACTTATGAACCATAACTCCATCAAAGCACTCCCATGGTGGATTCCCAATGTAGCATATCGTACAAGCCCATACAAGAATTCACTGAGGACCTTTGGTGTAGTTTAGAATCTAGGGGTTTACGAACCTTTGGAGATGACAAGAAGTCTGAAACAAGAGACACCTTCTTCTTCATTCCACCCCACCTTCTCAAATCCATTGAAGAATCCTTTGTTTTCATAATTGTCTTCTCTAGAAACTATGCTTCCTCAGTATGGTGCTTGCAAGAATTGTCAGAGATCATCGAGCACGTTAATGAACCCAAAAACGCAGTGATACCAATTTTCTATGATGTTGATTCATATAAGGTACGACAACAGGTTAATGTATATGGAAAAGCCTTCGCAGAACACGAGAAGAGTTACAGTGCAGATTTTGAGGTCGAGTTACGAAAATGGAGGCTGGCTGTGACCCTAACGGCTAATCTCCCTGGTTGGGTTGCACGAAATGAGTGAGTGATTTTACTCTCGCATATGCTTTTCTAAATATCGCATGCATGTAAAAAGAAAATAAAAAACCTTCAAATCACAACAAAGACTCATTGAACTTTTACATTGATAAATCTCATATTAGTTTTATCCATTGTTATCTGCAAATGGTTTAAAGTTATTTAAGGGTTTATCTGTTGATATATAACTCAAAGTTAAGGGATTACATGCATACAAAAATAAAGTTTAAGAGGTATAAAATTGATTTGTTTGATGTTGTCTGCACAAACTTTGAAGTCTATGTGTAGGGCTTATTATTAACTTTTAAATGATAGAAATGTTATTTTTGTGCATGGTTCTATATTCACGATTAACTAATTTGCTTTCCCTTTCTTCAGACAAATCAAAAGGCACAGACGAGTTATATTTGACATCCATAGGCTGCTCAATGCAAAATTACCTGAAATAGTTTTTGCTGATGAACATGAACCGGTTGGAGCAAAACCTCGTGTGGAAGAACTAGAAAAGCTTCTATGTATGGGTTCGAATGATGAGGTTTGAGTTGTAGGAATTTGTGGTATGAGCCGAATAGGGAAGACAGCTTTAGCAGCAGTTCTTTACAATAAGATCTCGCACTATTTTGATGCTTCTCATTTCCTTCCTTTTGATGCTTCTTGCTTCCTTCACAATGATGGTGATGATGATGTAAGTGATGGTGTATCCCCTCTACAACAATTTTTTGGTCAAATATTGAAGATGGAGAATCTAGAGATAATAGATATTCAAGAGGGAATTTTCTTAGCCAACACAAAGCTAAGACACCGAAAGACTAATAGTTCTTGATGGTGTTAACCCTGCTCAAAACCTAGAAACACTGAATTTGGCTGTAAAATCTAGTTAGTTTGTTAGTGGGAGTAGAATCATCGTAACAGCTAGAGATGAACGATTCCTTAAAGTACTTGAAGCAAATGATGTTTATAAGGTTCAACTATTGTCAAAGGATGAAGCTCTAAAGCTATTTTGCAGAAAAGCTTTCAAATGTAATTTTCTAATAAAACAGCATCAAGGGTACACAAATACTGTACTACAATATTGCATTGGCCTTCCTTTGGCAATCGTAACTTTTGGTTCGACCGTTTTGCATCTACGTGCCGCAAAATGGATGAGTGAATTTTATAAATTAGGAAAAGATCCTGATCATTGGCTAATGGAGATACTCAAAGCTTGTTTTGATGACCTAGATCACATCAAGAAGCAGATATTTTTCGATATTAATTGCATGAATTTTCACAGGGAAGGGAATTAATTTTGGGCACTACAAAAAAACATCAAATTAGCCACGGAATTATGGTTTCTAACGGAATTTGCCACGGAATGACTTTCCGACGAATTTGTTCCGTCGGAAATTTCACCATCACAAAATGTTTACCAACGGAATTTTCATTCCATCGGAAATTACCGACGGAATATTCCGTGGGAAAATTTGCCACGGAATATTTCGTCGGAAATTTGCCACGGAAATTTCCGTGGCAAATTCCTTTTTTTTTAAAATAAATAATAATGACACGTGGCACCTCCTCCAGTCGCCACCTCACCCAGGCCTATGCCACGTGTCACCTTCGCCATCCGCCACCTCACAGCTAGGCCCCTGTCACGTGTCGCTACCTGATAAATTCTCAATTTTGCCTCCTCCAGGATTCGAACCCCTGACCTCCTGTGAACGCGCGTGATCTCTTGCCAGTTGAGCTGCAAGAACCTTGTATCTTCTAAACGCATGTTTAAATATATATAATATTATACTGCATAATAAATTATTTATATGTAATATTTATATGATTATTAATTTCATAATTTATATTATTTTAAACAATATTAATTTTAATATAAAATTATTACAAATAAAATAAATATTATTTCTAATATTTTCATATTTAATATTGATTTTAATTAATATATTAATTAAGATTTTAATATTAAATAATAAAAAAATAAGAATAACAAATAACAAATTTAAAATTGAAATTAATAATTAATTAATAAAATTATATTTATTATAATTAATTAATAATAATTAAATTTGCCACGGAATTAGCCACGGAATATGTTTCCGTGGCTAATTCCATGGCTAAATTTGCCACGAAATATTTTTGACGGAATTTTTGTCAGAAATTGCCACATAATATGTTTCCGTGGTTAAATTTGCCACGGAATATTTTTCCGTGGCTAATTTTGCCACAGAAAATTTCCGTCAAAAATTCCATCGAAAATTGCCACGGAATATTTTTTCTGTGAAATCAAATGTTTTTTGGTAGTGAGGAAATTATAAAAGATTCTAGATTTTCTGCTGAGGACATCACACTCTTGGTTTAGAAATTTCTCATAGACATTCTTGATCAAAGAATTGGAATGCACAGGATGTTTCAAAAAATAGAACAAGAAATTGTTTGAGAAGAATCCCCTCAGGAACTAGGAGAACAAAGTAGATTATAGTCTTTTGATGATATTTATCATGTTTTGCAAAATAACATTGTAAGTTTTACTCACTCTTTTTTTGCGAAGAAAATATGTGTGTGTGTGTGTGTGTGTTTTTAAAGTAATCAAACTTCTCGTTGTTTTTGCATGAATGCTTTTTCTTGGCCACTGAAAAAGTTGAATCTATAGTGTTGGATGTAGAGGATTCAAAAAGAAGCACATTAAGGATGGAACCTTTATCACAAATGACCAACCTAAGGCTACTAATGTTTCATAATGTGAACTTTGTTGGAACGCTCAATTGCCTTCCTAACAAATTATGGTATATTTCATGACATCAATACCCTTTCACTTGTTTGCCATCAAGTTTTGAGGCTCATGCACTTGTTTCATTGATTATGCCTGAGAGCAACATCACAAAAATATGGGAGGGCAACAAGGTAATTCTTATTTGTTCTCTTTTTATTTTAAAAGTATGTTATGCATGCATTGAAAGAAACGAGTTATATTCAATCTTAACCAACATTATATATATATATAAGTAGCTTGTTTCATATCTCATGTTTTATTTGGATGAGAAGTGAAAATGATAAGAGTAATTAAAATAGAAGAGAATACTAGACTCGGAATATTTTATCTTATCATTTGGAAGAACTAAGAAAAATACAGAGAAATGAGAAGTGATTGATTTCACAATTATGAAAATGCCCATATAAAAAAATATAGAGGAGAAATTACAGGGGAGTCCGAAGCAACAGAATTTACTACCAAAAAGTCCCTAGAAATGTTGAAATAATTTCCAAGTTCCAAGGAACTTTTTTGAAAGAAAACAAACATACACTGATCAAAACAGTGTGCTCTCCTCTCTTCAGAATTTGTGTGCACGCTCTCCTTTGTGTTAGGATCGGATTTGACCAAGAAGGGGGGTGAATTGGTCAGATCAAAATTTTCGCAACATTAAAAGCGTAAAACAGAGTATGAAGGAAAAGTGGACGAAGTGATTTATCCTAGTTTAGCCCTCTTGACCTACGTCCAGTCCTCAGAATCCTTTGAGCTTTCCAAATCCACTAATCTCAAAAGATTACAACCAATCCGAAGAAGGACTCTCCCCCTTCCTAACTCAACCTAACCCACATAGACTTTTGCTCGTGTCTTAACTCACTCAAGATTCTCCAACCTTGAGTATCTCTCACAAAATCAATAAATAACAAGTATATTCTCCTTTCTGAGAATTGAATGATAATCACTGAAGCTCTTAAATATGAGAGTATGAAAACAGAGAAAGTAGCTGAAGCGTAATAAGTTTTCGTGCGCGTTCTCTCTTCTTCTTCATGACTTGAATGCTTTCCTTTTTATGGATGCGGAGAATTAAATGCCCGTTAGAGACACTTAAGTTTCTGTTAGAGCCAACGCCTAGAATTTGTCCGTTGAAGCTCTTTTTGTTTAGGCAATGAGATTTAAATAAGCGCTGCATGAACAGTGAAATAATTTGAAATCAGTATAATGTTTTCTGACACGCTGCGTAAATGTCGGAAACACAAAACTTGAGTTTTGCTTCCTCATAACTCGGGTTATTGGAAATTTTCAAAGTAGAAATCTCATAACTTTTGTTGTAACTCGAGTTTTAATAAGAGTTTTGATAAAACTTGAGTTACAAAACTTAAAACTCAGGTTCTCAGAAGTTCTAGTAAGCTAAGATACGTTGTGCTCTTCGAGACTCAAGTTCCATTTGCCAAAACTTCAAGTTTTGATAATTTTCAAATCATAACTTTCATTGTAACTCGAGTTTTCTTGAGAGTTTTGAAATACAGCACGTTTATCCTTCAAAACTCGAGTTTTCTTTCATAAAACTTCAAGTTATAAGATTTTCAAAACATAACTCTTATGTGTAACTCGAGTTGTATTGGAAGTTTTAAGTTTAAAAAAAGGTTTGCTTCTCAAAACTCGAGTTCCATCTTACAAAACTCGAGTTATATGAAAACTCTAAGCGAAACTTCAAGTTTGAAAAGAAGTTTTGAAGTTCAGAAGTTTTCCTTAGTTCGAAACTCGAGTTCTGTATCCCAAAACTCGAGTTATGTCATAACTTTCACTCAAAACTTCAAGTTGAAAAGGAAGTTTTGTTTCTCTCTCTTCGAAACTCGAGTTCTAACATTCATAACTCGAGTTCCATCAAAACTTTTATTGAAACTCGAGTTCTGAAAGGAAGTTTTGAATTTCAACAATGCTTAAAAGCCCGAAACTCGAGTTCTATAAAACGAAACTCGAGTTTTGCCAAAACTTCCAACATAACTTGAGTTTTCTTTGAGAGTTCTGTTTTTCTAAAACACTTCCAACATTCGAAACTCAAGTTTTAAAACACAAAACTCGAGTTATATGAGAACTTTTATTCAAACTCGAGTTCTATAGAAAGTTTTGTATTTCTAAAGCCTTTTCAGCACCTGAGACTCGAGTTTTGAATTCCAGAACTCGAGTTTTGACAGAACTTGAATCAAAACTTGAGTTCTCTTAAAAGTTTGAGATTTTTAAAACACTTTTAAACACAGTAACTCGAGTTCCAACACTTATAACTCGAGTTCTCTCAAACATTTCACTAAAACTTGAAATTTACTTAAACCTTTCTGAAAACAAACACTTTAATAACAATTTCAAAAACATATTTGTCATCATCAAAACATTATCTCAACACTTTACTCCAGCATCCATCATCTTCTACACTCCATCATCCAACAACATCTCATTCATTAATCATCTACCATACTAAAGTGGAGGCACCCTTCCCCCATCAGTTATGCAAACTTGGAAGTTAACAACTCCCATCTTATTTTCTCCATAAAATCTGAAAAGTGTATATTTTTGTCCAAAAATTGATGGGGTTAGGCTTTTGGGTATATAAGTGTCACACCCTAAAATTTAGAGGTGACCAGCACGGATTATGAGGGATCTCACACTCCGAAAGCCTTTGATTGGAAGATGTATGATGTTTGTCAAAATGCTACATGACACAATGTACATTTTCTTAATTAATCATCAAGATTACGACATAAAAACATATCCTGCTTGTTTTACCAACACATTAGGACTCCTGTAGAAATTTTGGCAAAGTCTCCTCTATAGGATAGACTTCCCGAAAGTTTTACAATGGGTTGAAATCTCAAAATAGCATTTGCAACAATGCTCCACTAGACATGTACATATCTCACAAAATATAACAAAAGTACATAAATAACGCTTATAGACTACGTGGAGCATCTAATAACTTTCCAAAAATATATATCCATAAGTTCTTTTATATATATACAAAGCAGCAGCTACCAAAATAGGTTAATGATCCGAATAGTAACAAGTAGGCTCTTCACTACTCAATCAGAGGAATACAGTCAGCTGAGCTATCTGAAGCCGAAGGCAAATTTCTGCTGAATAACGTCCAATTCATAAAATTTAATAAAATTGAAGGAAATGATCTGAGTTTAACTTCAAAAAGAACATAACAATAGATCTCTATTTATGTTGAATATAATCAAATCACAATTAAAAATCCAAAACAGTTCATTGCTTAGTAAATCTTAAGTGTATAGTAACACAGCTTGTTAACCAGAATCAAATTAAAAAGGAAATTCTCAAATTTCACATTTTCATAGGACTTCAATAGAATGAAATAACCAGTATGGACACATAGTCTAAGAGGATAAATAACCAAACGCAGCTCGAGGCCACGAAACAAGCATGAACACACAATCCATGAGGGTAAGTAACCAACAGGCCCTGCTCAAGGCCATGAAACAAGCGTAGGAATAACTCCCATGGATACAAACATGAGTCACCACCCACGAATAACAAGCGAGCTCGTAATTAACCTTCGTGTGCCAAGGACTAATAGTACTGCTATTAGCAACTAGCATTCTGTGTTCAGTCTTTTTAAAAACATTCTCAAGAATGTGTGGGATTAATTTCCCAACCATTTCCAATAGTAAAACTAATTTTTGCATAATTTATAACAAGGACCCCAGCATGAAAATTTGCAGGTAATATCTCAAAAACTATTTTCAAGCATGTGTGGAGTATACATAATTTAATTGTCCTTTCCTTTCACTATTTCCATGCATGATATCACAATAACAATTAAATATATCGAATGATGCAATGATCACAATTATAAAGATTTTCTTTTCAATTTCAACAATCCAATATTCCATATAAATAGAAATTGGAGAAGGATAATTAACATCAAATAAAATCAATAACTTTACTCTTTGTAATATCATTGACAAGATCAAATAATTCTGATAAACTTTGATAAATGAAACCATATTTAAAATGTGATAATTAAATTAAAAATGTGAAATGTAGTAAAAAAAACCTTATAAAGTTTATAATATGACACTATTCACTTATCTACTAAGCTTTCAATAAATCTCTTCTCTAGCCTTGAGCTTCCAATTTATCTTCTTCCCCTCCTAACAACAACATATAATTATACTCAATCCACAATAAATATCCCACTTCATGATTTCAAGCCACAATAATTTTCAAACATCAATATTACACTTTAAACCACAAAAACAAACATATTTTTGCCATTAGTAGATTAAATCACTGTTCATATAAGTAGTGATGTAGGTGAAAATGGAAACACTGTTCATATGAATAGTACATGAACTCCACCTCAAAATCCCACCAGAAAATTCACATCCAATGCTCCATACAATTAATCAAAGATCTAATCTTACTTACTGCTTGATTTAATCGGTGAAAATCCTACTTTTCCTCACCCTTGGCTTAACTCCAAAATCTCAAAATCACTAAAATGAAAAATCTAAGGATAGAGGAAGCTTCTGAAGATTTACCTGAACACAAATCCTTGTTTGCATATGTCGAAATTGTGCTCTACCAAAGAAAACTAGCTCTACCAAAGCGACGCACCATCCCTCTCTCACAATACGCTATGGACGAAGAGGAAAAATGGGAATGAAAATGATGACAATGTGGCTTTAATGCTCTGCCACATGTGTGGCATGTGAGGAGGGTAAAGTTACAAATTTGCCCTCCCACACTAATCCTTTTTGCATTCTAGTCCCTTATCCTCCTTTTTTTCTAGCTGTTACAATAGCAGATAGTTTTATACAAACATTTTTAACTGTATGTCATCTTTATGATGAAGTTGTTGTTTGATTAAGTGTTGGTTAGGGTTTTGAAGTATGCTTTGTTTCTAATAATTTATGCTCTGTTTCTGGTCAGTTGTGCTCTGTCTCTGGTAGGAATGTGAAAAAGATGAAGCTTTTATGTTTTGCAAACCATTGTTATGTGAATTGAAAATGTGTTATCAATACATGTCTCATTGTTGTTAATCGGTCTGGTTTAGTTGTCAATAGCGAGCTCCTTGATGCTGAGAACAACTATTATGTAAATTGAAAATGTGTTGTCAATACAAGCCTCAATAATTATTAATATGACTAGTTTAGTTATCAATGATAAGCTTCTTTGTGCTGAGAACAACTACTACGTGAACTAAAAATGTGGTGTCAATGTTAGCCTCGAAAGTTGTTAATATCGCTAGTTGAGTTGTCAATAATAAGTTTATGATGTAGGGTGTAAGTGAAAATGGCAAATACGTCTGAGAAGCACATATTATGTTTCTTTCATATTGGGGGACAATTTGTAAATGGAGAAGGTGGTATCCGATAAGTAAGGGTTATGTGAGACCAAAAATTATTAAGGAAGGCACACCATGTGAAGAATTGAGAATACTTATAGCATCTATTATGAGAAAAGGAAGTGATGGACTTGTTATGAAATTCACAATTTGCTTTGATGGTACAAGTACATTTGTGGACTTGGTAGATGATGAAGGGGTAGAGCATTTTATTAGTTTCAATGGAGAAAGTGGTTATATATATGTTGGAGAAGATGGAAACAACAATACACAACCAACAAGGGAGAATGCAAGAGAGGGGGAATTTGTGTAAATTGTGTAAATTTATTGAATTATTGTTGACAGTTGTCATTTGTTACCATGTAAGTTGTTACTGAAATGATCCTGATTTGTAATTACTAACACCCTGAGTTGTCATTGGCTTCAAGATAACAACTTGGTTGGAGGTTCGGATGGATCGTGTATTTCTGCATGAAACTTGTTTAATGAAGAGCCACTATAATTAGCATGTGTGTAAAAATGGTGGCTACACCAATACTAGAGATGAATTCCACAAAATGGAGTAATTTGATCATTGGTAAAGGTCAAGTTTTTTCTAGTGCAGTAGGCCTTCGACAAACTTTGTACAAGTACAACATTGCACACAAGTTTATATATCAATTTGTGAAAAACAATCAACAAAAACTTGAGATGTCAATATGGTAGTTGGCCCTGGAAAACTTAGACAATTGTCAATAATAGGCACCAAATTATAAATGCTGGTACTCGGGTTGTCAATTATGATGCTTGAGTTGTCAATATGGTATTTGGCCTTGGCGAACTTAGATAATTGTCAATGACAGGCACTAACTTGTCAATGCTGATGCTTGGGTTGTCAATTATGGTGCTTGAGTTGTTAATATGGTAGTTTGCCTTGGCGAACTTACAGTTGTTAATGATAGGCACTAACTTGTCAATGTTGATACTCGGGTTATCAATTATGGTGCTTAAGTTGTCAATACGGTAATTGGCCCTGGCGAACTTAGACAGTTGTCAATGACAAGCACAAGTTGTTAATGCGGGTGCTCGAGTTGTCAATTAAGATGTTTCAGTTGTCAGTACAGATTTAATGTTTCAGTTGTCAATTAATGTCTTTCAATTGTGAAGCAAGGTGTTTTAGTTATCAGTTAAGATATATGAGTTGTCATTACAGAATTAATATCAATTAATTTGTCCATACAAATTTAATGTTTTTGTTCAATTAATGTGTTTCAGTTGTCAATCAAGATGTTTCAGTTGTCGATCAAGGTGTTTCAATAGTAATTATAAAACTAACATCAATTAATTTTTCAGTACATATTTAATGTTAAAATGGAGAAATTATGTGAAGCCAAAATCATTTCACTTATTTAATGTGTTAATATATACAAAATTCAAAAAAGGTTCTTGCAAACAAAATACACATAAATCTATTTCTTGTTCTTCCTTTCTTGCTTGCTTGCTATCATGTAGAGTACATTATCACCTTCTCCATTTACAAATTATCCCCCAATATGAAAGAAACATAGTATGTGCTTCCCAGACGTATTTTCCATATTCACTGACACCACACATCATCACAAACTTATTATTGACAACTCAACCAACCATATTAACAACTTTTGAGGCTAACATTGACAACACATTTTTAGTTCATGTAGTAGTTGTTCTCAGTACAAAGAAGTTTATCATTAACCAGTCATATTAACAACTATCAAGGCTTGTATTGACAATATGCTTTCAATTTATATAACAGTTGTTCTCAATATCAAAGAGCTTGTTATTGACAACTAAAGCAGTTCGATTAACAACAGTGAGACATGTATTGACAACACATCTTCAATTCACGTGACAAGGGTTCTTAACACACAAAAGTTTCATCTTTTTCATTAATTTCTACTAGAGATATAGCACAACTGACTAGAAACAAAGCATATTTCAAAACACTAACCAACACACAATCAAACAACAACTTACATCATAAAGATGACATAGGTTAAAAATGTTTGTAAAGAACAATCTCATATATACTCAAAAGCCTAACCCATCAATTATTGGACAAAAATATACATTGTTCAAATTTTACAAAGAAAATAAAATGGGAGTTATTAGCCTCCAAGTTTGCACATTTGATAGGGGAAGCGTGCCTCCACTTTAGTATGGTAGATGATCAATGAAGGAGATGATGTTGGATGATGGAGTGTAAAAGATGATGAATGATGGAGTAGATGAGAGAGAGCGCGAATTCTGAAGAGAGGAGAGCACATTGTTTTGATCAATGTATGTTTGTTTTCTTTTAAAATAATAGAGAGCATTTTGTATTTTTACTTCTATAAATAAGTACCCTCAAGTCCCTTGGGACTTGGAAATTATTTCATTTCCAAGGACTTTTTGGTGGTAAATTTTGTTGCTTGGGACTCCTCTGTAATTTCTCCAAAAAATATATGGGTCTTATGCTTTAACATTTTTCTCTTGTAATTAAATTATTACATATATCTTATCTTTTTTTTTTTTTTAAATATGACCACTTAACATCATCTTTCCTAACCCTAATGTTTTGCTCTTATTAATTAGCCTCCAAGGCCCAACATGTATCACATCTTTAGTAGCTTGATAAAACATCCCCTTAAGCTTATTAATAGATCATTTTTTTCCCATCTAGTTTTGTCTTCCTTGTACTATTTTCTCCATCCAAACACAGACACACACACAAATATATATAATTTTGTCAACTCACACTCTCATCTTTATTTTGCAGGTTTTCCCTAGGCTGAGATATCCGAATCTCCGTGACTCAAGAAATTTAATCAAGTCACCAGATTTTACAGGGACTTCAAATCTTGAGGTTTTAGACTTTGAAGGATGCACAGGATTATTGCGACTCCATCCTTCCATCACTAAACATCGAAAGATCAAATCTGTAAATTTGAGAAAATGCATTAATCTTGTGAGTATTCCTAATTGTTTATTTGCCCTACATTCTTTGGAACTTTTAAATCTTGCTGCATAGAATTTGCCCGCTGTTTGAAATTTAACCCTTGCTTTGAGGAGCGCAATACAAGTGAGACTGGAGAAGATGGCACATTTTCTCTGTTTACCACAACACAGAAATTATAGTGTTTGTTTTTTGTTTCCTTATTTGCTTAATATATATTTCGAAGTCCAATATTCAAAAGCTCTAGACTGTGAAGGGTAAAATATAGTCTTGTATCATTTTTCCTTTTTACCTTTCTGCTTTGAGGTGAAGGTCTGTATTAAAGTTTTCGATACTCTATAATGATATACATATACATACATGCATATATATGCTTGATCAATTTTCTCTGTTTCTCTACTATAAAATATCCTTGTTCAGCTATAAAATATCCTTGTTCAGCTACTAGTATATGTAGTTTTTATGCAAACAATCTATTAGCTAGTCGCTATTACAATATATAAAATGAAGGGAATGAATAATTAAATGTGCGAAATGAATGAAATACTATTCAAATGATCGACGGAGCATCAATTTATAAAGGAATTGGAATTTGTGAACATGGAAACTCGTTTAAGGACCTGAAATTCAATTTTTATCTACTGTTTTTTTATGAGCATGGAAACTCGTTTAAGGACATTGTTGATGATATCCTTTATACAAGAGCTAGTTGACTTTTTTGTAAGATCAAGAATGCTAATTGACTAGTGTATTTATCATTTTTCTCTAAACTAATTTACTGGACTTATGAACTGATAAATAAGTTAATGATATATATATATATATATAAATATTTCAGAATATATATCATAATTAAGTTATTTATTTAGTTTTTTTAATCACTCTAAAAAAGTTAACTAATTCTTGTATTAAAGATTATATATGGTACTTAATAATCGTTTTAGAGGGATTGGTAGGTTTTCCTGTCTCAGCTTTAGAAAGAATCTTACTACAGCATATTATCTAGCAACTCTTTCCATAATAAGGGAGGTTATTTTTGTACCTTTCATCGATCTCACCAATTATACCAGACATGAATTTTGATAAGGATGGAATTCAACTTTTATACTATTAGATGCTTGACAATTAATAAAACACAGTATTTATTATTTAAAAGCTGTTGGCAATTTCTTTCCTCACTGTTATAAAATTTGAACTGTTTTTGCGTGCTTTTTTTTTTTTTAACTCGGAATCATAATTTAATTTTACTATTAATATATCAAATATCTTCATATTAAAAGTCTGTATAAAAAAAAATCTTCATATTAATGGTCAAGTTATGATGTTGCTTATATAGGTGTGGCTAAATGAACTGATGCCATTGATGAGGATTGCATAATTAAGTTTTGGGTATGTATTTTACTCAAGAAAGAAATTTAGGTTTATAAAACACAGTCTCTAAACAAAATCTCAAGTACTTCTTTTGAGAGAAATACTTATATACTTCATGAGTGTCACGTCATCTATACTTTACTCAATAAAAATGTTTCAAATGTCCATAAAAAAGAAATAATTAAGAGAAATTTATTGGATATGGAAATTACAATAAGAGACACTTGGAACATTTTTATTAGGTACAACATAGATGGTGTGGCATTCCGAGAGTAGACTACGTAAGTATTTCTCTTCTTTTGAAACTACATAAAGTTATCTGTGCATCTTTTGGAGAGTTCATCAATAGGTGATTTTGGGGGCAGTCCAAATTTAGGGTCATGTAATATCTTTTTTCCCTCAAGAAAATTGTTTTAGCATTTAATTATCCTTTGATTAAAGTTCAAAATGAAAAGATAAACAACAAAAAAAATTAAAATAAATTACGTAGAAGGTCCAAATTTTCGGCCATACTCCTTTGTCTGTTTTTCATTGTAGTTTTCTTACCTACTCCACGATTGCATCTTAATTTTTTTTTAATATAATACTTACCTACTCCCCTCTTCTTATCTCTTTCAGCACATAATCCCAGAAATTTTCACCTTAGCAACTTTATTGGCCATTTTGACTCAGCCATTAAAAGATCATCAAAACTCTACCGTGGAGATAGGCAACCAATCATCAAGAGATGACGGTGTCAGCTACACTTTGCCACCTGCCCCAGCCACGCCTCAATTTCAGTTACTTTCCAAAAGTTTTTTCCTGTTTTTTTATTATTATATAGTACATAAAACAATGACATTTTAATATTTTATGTGTAAAAAATTGTTCAATCTCCAATCTTTATGTTTTTTTTTAAATATGGACAATTTAAAGTTAGGGATGAGATTAATGTCTTTTTAAGGATTTATGAATGACATTTTAATATCTTATGAGTGTTACTCAAATATATATAGCTATTTTTATAAATAGTACCTAAGATTTTTAAATTATATACTCCCTATAATCTTTATTATGACAAACTTCTAATTAATTCGTGCGGCTCAAAGAAAATTCATAAGTAATTTTTAATATTGCCTTAATAACTATATTACCTTTGCTATCCTGGCCAAAAAAAAATATCACCTCTTTTCCCTTTTTTTATTTTTGCCAACATAGCTCTGCTACTTAATATAAGTGTCAATTGACTTTTTTTTTTTGGAGAGATTAAGGAAGTTAAATATATTATTTAAAAATACCAAAAAAAGTTAGAAATTGGGAAATATCATTCAACTTGAGCAAAAGAAGTAATGTAAGGTGTGGACGAGAATATAACGTGACATGTTGATCAGTGCGTAGAAATTAGCTAGAAAGGCTTGCACTTTCATATCTGTATCAAGGCAAGTTTCAAGAAATTTACACCTTAAAAATCCTCGCTTGCTTTCATTTTTATTGGTCCCTTTCATTGGCAAAGCCATTCAAATATCTTCAAATAGGCTCAGAGATCATCAAGGCTTAAGATAACAAACACGCATGGAGAGTTTCATCGGTGGATCATCATCATCAAGGCCGATTCATGTGTATCTGAGTTTCAAAGGAGATGAGGAAACTTGCAAATTCACAGATAGGCTTTGGGCTGCTCTTGAGAGTAACGATCTAAACACCTTTTGGAATGACAAGAAGCCTCACCTAGGTGACTCCATCTTTCTTCCTCATCACTTTCTTAAAGCAATTCAGCAATCCAACATTTCCATTGTCATCTTCTCCAAAAGCTATGCTTCTTCCATATGGTGCCTTGAGGAGCTCTCTGTGGTAGCTGAGCGCATTCATGAATCGCGATATACTGTTTTCCCAATTTTCTATGATGTAGATCCATTTGAGGTACTAAATCAGAGTAATTCTTTCCAAAAAGCTTTTGCTGAACATGAACAAAGGTTCTCGGCAAATTCACGTGAAGTGCACAGATGGAGGGCAGCAATGAAACAAGTGGCTAAACTCTTTGGTTGGCATGTACCATGCAAGTGAGTAAATTTTGTCATGCTTTATTCTCTATCAATTAGTAAAACAGGGTGTTGAATAACTAATTAATTTGGCACTTCTGTTCTTATTTTTACTTCAGCCCACTGCCACAAGTTATTGATGACATTGTTAGAAAGGTCAAGAAAAAAGTGCGCAAATTAGTTTATGTTGATGCAGACCTGGTAGGAATGCAATCTCGAGTGAGAGAAGTAAAAGAGCTTCTTGATTTGGGTTCAAGTGATAAAGTTAGAGTTGTGGGCATTTGTGGTATGGGTGGAATTGGGAAGTCAACTCTTGCCAAAGTGCTCTATGATAGGATCTCTCACCATTTTGATGCTTCTCATTTCATATCTAAAGTATCTCAATTTTCTAAACTCACATATGGAATAAGACTCAAAAAGATTCTCGTGGTTATTGATAATATTGATCGCTCATATCTAAAAAAGATGAAACGGATTGCAAAATATAACCGGTTAGGCAGTGGGAGCAGAATCATCATAACAACCAGAGATGAAGGAGTGCTTAAAATTTTTGAGAAGCCTCATATCTATAGGGTTAAACTATTGACCAAGGATGAAGCTCTTCAATTATTTTGTAGAAAAGCTTTCAGGTGTGATTATTTGATAAGAGGTTATGATGAAGAGCTTATAAATAGGGCACTCGATTATGCTGATGGCCTTCCATTAGCAATTGTGAAACTGGGTTCATTCTTATATAACAGAAGAGCCTCTGAATGGAGCACATCATTGGTTGAATTTAAAAAGGTTGCTAGCTTTGTGGTAATGAAGGTCCTCAAAACAAGTTTTGATGAATTGGACCTCACCGCTCAATTCTCATTTTTAGACATTGCATGCTTCTTCATCGGGAAAGAGATTAAATATGTAAAAGAAATTTTACATACAATTTATCATTTTATGAGAGAAAGATATCACGTGATGAATGATGTACAACGTTTAATTGAAAAATCCCTTGTGACTATTATTGACCAAAAGATACAGATGCATAGTCTATTACAAGAAATGGGAAGACAAATTGTTCGGCATAATTTCCCTTCCCAACCTGAAGAGTGGAGTAGATTGTGGGATTTCGATGATATTTATAGAGTTATGCAAAATGACACAGTAAGTTTTGCTACCAATTTTTTTAAAACTTAAATGTTATAATGTAGTCAAATTGAAGCAATCTCACTTTACATATTTCCTATATGAATGTGTCCCTTTTTTCCCCAGGATGCTCACCTTAAAGTTAAAGCTATAGTCTTGGAATTAGAAGAATATGCACAAGGAAGCGCATTAAGAGTGGAAGGTTTATCAGGCATGAGAAATCTTAAACTGCTCATATTTCGTAATGTGAAATTTTCTGGTGTCCTAAAGCATCTTTCATTGAATCTCCGATATATTTCATGGCACCGATATCCTTTCACTTCTTTGCCATCAAGTTTTGAACCAGTTTATCTTAGGCAATTGATTTTGCCCCATAGCTGCATCACAAGTATATGGAATGAAGAAGAGTTACCTGATAGCTCCATCACACTTGGATGCCAAAATGTAAGGGTGATGTTAACTGTGCTTGCACCCTTCTAATTTTTAGACATTGTTTAGCTAACGGTCCTGTACACGTTTTTTTATCCACAGGTATTCCGTAGTTTGAGGAACATGAATCTTAGTTGGTCCAAGGATTTTATAAAGATGCCAAATTTCAAACAGCTTCCATATCTTGAGAGGCTAGAGCTTGAAGGATGCACGAAATTATCACATCTTGATCCATCTATTGTTGATCTTTCAAAGCTCAAATTCTTAAATTTGAGGGATTGTAGTAATCTAGTTAGTATTCCCAATCATTTATTTTCTCTACTTTCTTTAGAAATGTTAAATCTAGCTGGTTGCTCCAAATTTACATATTGTTTGAAGTTTTGTCCTTTTGAGGAGCTTGCTGAAAAAGAGAGTATTCAGCAATCATTTCTTTCTTGCAAGAGACAGAAGCTTTATAGACACAAATCTATTTAAGTGTATTTAGTATTAAAAAAATGCTTACCCCAAGAAATGTTAAGATGAGCGTGTTCTATATATATATATATATGATGCCATGCATCATCAGCTTATTACATTGATAGTGATTGAGAGTTGTTGGTGAAAGTAATGAAACGTAAATAAAAGTTTATTAGCATTACTAATACAAAATTTATTTAGGTGCTTTTTGATATCAGTTTAATAAATTAGTAGTAATTTCTTTTTTCTCACACTTAGTGCCTAAATTGATCATTTCACGGCGGAAGCAAAAAGAGTCCGGCACAATACACTTTAATCTAGTCTTTAAATTCTTAATTTTGTGTTGAAGTCTTTTTATTATTATTTAAGCTCCTTTCTTTCAAAATTATCTTGTAAATCATAGTATTCACCATCAAACCTCGTGTGTTAAATATTTGATAGTAATTTTATCACTTTTGTGGTTCTACCCAACTCTGAACCAATTATTATATTTTCAAATTAAAGTGAGGTAATTTAGAATATCAGATGCTCAATGCTAAAAAAAAAATGATGTTGATGAATACGAAAATCATGATCTTTGCCTTGACTGATAATCTTTTTTGTCGTAATTGTATGTTTCAGACAATAAATTAGGATTTAATATCGAGGGAGCTTGATAATGTTCAAATTTAGGGACATTTAGGGTTCAAAATACACAGTTTTAGCTCTGAACTTTAAGGTAATGATCTAAACTTCATCCTCTCACTTCTTAGTTTCTTCAAGATTTATGATGTGTGTTTGTGGTACCTCTATCTTGAAATTTCTTAAATTTAATTAAGGCTGAAAATCTTGCTTCTTGAAGTGTTTGAATGCAAACATGGCCTGTTGTAAGAAATGGAAAAAGAAATTGTAGGATTTTGATAAATTTCCTTCTAGGCCAAGAGAGTGGAGTAGATTGTAGGATTTTGATAATTTTTTTTCTTTTAATGAAACATTGTAATAACCCAAAATTAAAGTAATATCGCTTTTCATTATTCGAACTCTCGTTTTGAATTTAAACTGCGAGGTCCTCTCTATACACCGTAGCACCTTCTGTAACATGTAACATCCTAAAATTTAACCAATGAGTTATAAAATGTAATTGAGTCTTTGAGAAGCCAATTACAAAAATTTGGATAAATATGAATAAATTTTGGGTCAAAAGTATTTTTTTTAAAGAAATTATTTCATTTCTGAAAAATTAAAGAAAATAAGTAAAGTTGCCCAAAATTTATGTTAATAATTATTTGTCATATAAGGAGTCAAATTTTACAGAAAAATTACTTCTATTTCAATTTAAAAAAAATAAAAATGGAAAATAAGGTATGTCTTCTTGGACACGTGGAAATGGCATTAAATGCCTTTGCCCATAGTTAATCCTCAGCTAGTTGCCGAACTCTCAGCTTCTCCCGCACCTTCACCCGTCTTCTCTTTCATTCATTTCGTCCGTCAGCTGCAGCGGCAGAGAGAGGGCGAGAGGGAGAGTGAGACAGTGAGAAATAGGGAGCTTGTCCTCGGAGCTGTGGTCTCGCCGGAAAAGAGGACGGAGCTCGCGCATGGTGAATGATCTTAGCAAGGTAACCCCTGTTCCTTTCATCTCCGTCTTCAAATCCATTTTCGGGGGTGGGTTTTGAGCTGTGAATAGTGAGAAAACAAAGCCTCCATTTTTAGATATGGCTTATCTGTGCTGCTGCATATTTATTCCTCTTGATGGCTTTGATTTACCGAGAAGCATAAGGTTTTGTCTTTGCAAATGGGGTTTCGGATTGTTGCTCATATGCACAGTGATTTCCCCATTGTTCAAATTCTGGTCTATGATACAATACTTCTTGGAATTAAGTTGAACGCTGGTGTTTTAAAATTAATAAGTAAGCTGTATATACGTGTGTCGCGATGATAGTGATGAACCGAACACAGAGCTTTATTTATCGTTGAAGTCTGAAACATTTATTTGGCACTAATGATGCTCGGACGAAACCTTCTGGGTGCCAAAAATGGAAAGAAAGAGCTAATTACACATGTGTGTGTGTGTGTCCGTGTATGCATATCTATATATATATATAAATATGAGTGGGTCCTTGAATGATATATGAATATATAGTTGCAAGCGTTCCCTGTGCTGATGTGCTGAATATTTGAAAGCTTGAATAAGTTTTGGGAACTCTAGGCAATATATATATCTATATTTATATCTATATATATATATACAAGTGTGTCAATGTATGTGTGTGTGTATGGGCGTGTGAAATGTGGAACAAATTGAGATTTTGTTTTTGGAAGTGGGGTCTCATATGGATATATATATACATACAAGTACCTTGGAGTTTTGAGTATGTAAGAGGCTAAACTAATAAAATAGCCTATGCATATATAAATGCAGAGTTTTGGGTTCGATATTTTGTGGTTATATGTACAGGTTGCTGCTGAGTTTGGTGAATTGATAAGCCACAATCCATCTTCACATTTATGTTTGTCATTGCGTGTGTGTGAGGAAATTATTGGAATTGAACTTTTAAAGCTATAACAGTTTTAGAAATTTGTTATTTGCAGAGTTGAAGTGAGCGTCTTGTGAAGTTTAGAAGAAAAAAAAGGGTTATAAATGAGCTGTGGCGTGTGTATCAAATCTGCCAAGCCCTTTTGGCTTTGGATTAAATTTCTGGTTGTTATGAATTATGAGTAGTGTTAAAGTGTTTAGAGAAATTGTATGTGAAGAAGGATTTTGGGACAGAATTGTTGAGCTGAATTGTTAAAGCTGTAACAAAGTTCCAGAACTTGGAAATTCATATTTCTAATCAGTAACAATGCGATTGTAAAAGAAGGAAATAATCATGGGATTATTGTTAAGATAATATGGTTCAATCATGATCAAGCTTGCAAAATTGTAGTAAGTGGTGGTAATATGGAGATTCAGATTTAGAGCAAAGGTTTTGTGAAGTATAAAATTTATTTAAGAGAGGAAGAAAGCTATCAAGAGGGATTTAAAGTGATTTTTCAATTTAAACCCACCGTTTTGGTACTTGACATGGTAAGCAATAATCCCAAGTGCCTTCCCTATGTGCATGAGTGTGTGTATTCATGTATATATACTCTATAAACTGGAATTGCTTGGTTTAAATTAAGAAAATGATTCATGTTGCAAAAAGGGAAGGTTTTATTGATTCAAAGGATATTTTGAGGTCCTCAAGTTAAATTGTTTATAAACTTCATTTTGAACTTGGAATTTAGTATTGTTTGATAAAATTATGTACATTGGATGTGCAGATTGAGAAAAATGGAGAAGAAGGAAATCTGGAGAAGGTAAAATGAAAGTGAGAATGGAAGCTTGGTTAATAAAGCTCCTAGTATGGGAAGAAAAGAAAAGCAAGAGAAAGCTAATAAAGCTTAAAGGTAGCAACTTTATCCATTCTTGCATTTAAGATGTGTTTATATTTTGTTATGCTTCGTAGTTTGCCATGAGTTGAATATTTATTTTACTTTGAACATGTTGAATGACTCATTGAATTGTTTCATGGCCATGATTGACAACTTGATCGGACTCGGTTTTGTCGTCTTCCGGTTTGATACAAAATGATTGCACAAAGAATGTAGCTATAGGGAGCAACCAATCGTTCTTTTCGAGGAGCGGTTTATTGTTTTCCTGGAATAAATTGGTTATCAAAAGCATATTGAACTTGAATTTGTAAAATAGGAGGTTTTAGTCTAGAGCTACAAAATAAATTGTAATGCAGTGTAATATTTTTGGAATTTTCAGTGATTGGAAGTGTAATTTGGATTAAAAGGGAATAAAATGAATAAGTCCTCAGTGATGGAGCCTTAACTATCCTTGCCTTGGTTTAATTAGGGGAAGTCAATTCTTCTTAGTTTAATTGATAAGCCCTAAGCTATCACTTAGGTCCAATGGTTCAATTAATGCAAATTTGCTTTAATCCAAGACAAATGACATTTCTTGAAACACTGTTTAGTAACACTCAGAATGTAGAGAGAACAGTTGATGTTCATGCTTTAACAGATTGCAATCACAACTAATTATCAATAATCATTGATAACCTGGTGAACTCAATGAATCAAATCTGAAATTCATGAAATATAATCCGTGTGAACAACAACTGATCTAACGACATAGCCAAATCATACATTCACAAATCTGCAAACTAAAGTTTATAGTAGTAGAAGTCTCTAGATCTAAAGATTTCTACAATATGCAAATACAAAATATGGTAAGATATACTCCCCAATGAATCTTTGGCTCAAGTCTTGCTCTCCATCACCAAGAGACCACGAATCTAGCCTCTCATGATTCCAAGAACACGGCATCTATCACTCCTTCGTTCAGCCATCAGAAAAGGAAGATGAGAATGGAGATAATACAGCGAAAAGGTGAGTGGAAGGTAGAAGAAGCCAAAAGAGGATTGGAAGTGGAGATGTAATTTGAAGTAAAACTTGATGAAGATCTGCCCCAGGTTCCAGAAGACTCTCCAGAACTCCTCTCTGCCTCTTGATATCTCCTCCCGTCTAGAATTTTCTCTTTTTTTTTCGTGATTGTTCCCTCCCTTTTTAGATCCACTTGCTGATCTCAATTCAAAACGCACAGCATCAATTCCACGTTCTAATGTCGCAACTTAACTTGACGTATGTAGCGACTAAAACGTGTGTATGTCGCAACTCACACAGGTATACGTCGCGACTTTTGAGGCCAACAAAACTCCAGGAATTACACACAAGTCGCGACATTTATGTTATAAGTCGCAACACTAATCATCCAGTGACATTTTTCTTCGTGTTGAATTGCATTCTCCTTAACTACGAAGCAAAAGGAAACCTCGTTAAAGCATAGAACACTGAGGCTCAAAAGCATATACAGCTGAGGTACACAATTAACTCAATTTCCCCTTTTTATGTTATTATATATGCAATGAATGACCACAAAGGTAAAAGGGTTCAATTGAACACAATATAGAGCAATAAAGCTATCAAATAGCCCGAAATGAGGCAAGAAACCATGCAAATATTGACGTTTATCACAATTCTATATTTTATGTGCATGTTCTTGATTATATGTAAGCCTTAGCAATGCTATTTGTTGATGAGTTAAGTGATGGAAGCATAACTTAATTGTTTGAATGGTAATTGGTTGCTACTGGGATTCTTTGAATCTCACCCATCAATAACTAAATGTGTTAGGTTACAAGTTTCTAAGGGAAAAGTGAATGCTAGAGTCAAAAGGTAAGTGAAACAAGAGAGATAAGCTTCTATAGCATTATTTTGCTAAAAGTTATTAAATGTACGACAATTATTATGAGTTGTGTAAATTCAATATGAGGCCTTGGCATGTACATATGATATGTATTGATGAATGATAAGTGATTTTATGCCAAAGTATAGTCTTGAAAGTATGATTTTAAGGTGCATGATCATGACCGTCTAGATTGAGCGGTTTTCAAGATACAACTAGTGTTTGATTTATTAAAGTAGAGTAAATGATCTTTATTGCTTATGATAATTTTTATGGACGAAGTAGACACATGGGACTTTCCATTAAGTCCTTAATGAGGTTAATTAAAGCTCTATAAATTAAGTTATGAATTTTTGAAGTTGAGGCACAAAATGTGTTAGTAAATCAAAGAGGGTTTAGTAATTTATTAAACTGTATTAACTGACATATTTTATGGCTAAGATCTTATTTTTCTCATGTAAAGGACTACAAGAGCTTTTAAAAGAATTTTAGATCACCCTCATATGAGTTTTCTAGAATTAGTTATAATTTTTTTGAAAGTTGGACTGAAAATATGAAAATATCAAATATGTAGTAACCCAATGATTAAGATCAAAGTTTTAATTTATGGGTTTTAATTATTGATTCGCCTGAACCATAACGTTTCTGAATGTGCGATATATTGCATAACTGGAGGGTGTTACATAATACCTCACCTAGTTCTCTTTTAGATTCATTAGACACTCTTAGTAAACCACTTAAACACCTTTAAAATCATTAGAATGGCCAAACAAGTTAATTTGAAAATTTTGGATTGGTCACTATTCATTGAAATTTTGGCCAACTTTTAAAATTTATAACTAATTCTAGAAGAATCAAAATTGAGTGGTTCAAGTCTCTAAATGAATCTTATTAAGTTCCCTACAAGTGAAAAATATTAATTCATCTAATTTCTTGACCAATCAATACAGAATAATTTGTGAAAAAGCACTGTTCATTTGGTCATTTTTCATTTTTCCAGATTTTTCTTCTAACTTTGGACAATCGTAACTTTCTGCACAAAACTTCAAATTCAGAAAAATTAGTCTCATTTTAAAGTTTACCATGTGAACTATTTATTTGGAAAATTTCAAAGAAATTGGACCTCATTTACTATACTTCACTGTTACCTCAAGTTATGGTTGTGACAAGGGTGTTGGACCCTTTTGCCACCTTTTTAACTTGTTCCTATCTTCACTTTTCATACATGCTTTTCTTCAACACAATTCTCTAACCCCTCCGATGTGTTCACATGCCACTAGCCATATATCCCAAGTAGCTGAGGTTTAACATACACATTTTTAAAACTTAACATACATCACATATGCAACATAAATAGGCCTCCCTTGCAACTTGAAGAAATTAGGCTTCTTCATGTATCCATTAACTTGCTTTTGCCTCTATTATAAACATGGCCCATGGAATATTAATTTTGGAAAAGTGAGATTTTATAGAAATCTGATAGAACCCAATATTCATATAGTTTTCTTGAGTGTTTTATGGTGTTTTGTAACATCTTTACCCTCACTTTCCATGCATTTATACCATGATTGATTATATTGATTCATGCATTGCATTGTGCTTAATTAAGGGTAAAAATTGGTCATTTATCTCATCCAAACTGTGAATGCCTTGATCTTTAATTCATTTAACTTCTACAAAGCTCTTTGCATTTATTTGTTGGCATTTGGAGGAGATTTTAAGACCCAAAATGGAACATTGAAGGAGCCACAAGTTCATCGAGAGATAAAAATAGTCAAAAGAGCCCTCTGCCACTTTTAGGTCACGACATGAGAATTTAGGTCGCGATTTGAATGTATTTTTCAGAAGATGTGCGTTTTGCAACACGTCACGATGCAGTTGACTTAAGTCGCAACTTGACTACTCCCATGTCGTGACGTAACTATGCCAAGTCGTGACCTCAACGCTTATTACTAAAGCTGCGCGCTTTGAATTAGGTTATTTATCTGCTACATATATGGGAGGAGCCACTACGAACGACATACGTCTCCACTCTGCAGATTTGCAGAGGAGAGTCTCCAACACTGCTCTCTCTCAACTCCAACTTCCCCATCCATTCCCTCTTCCATTTTCTTTATTTCTCAACCATTTTCTGCACCTCCAACCCATTCAAACCAGTTCCACTACCTTCTCCATATTTTCCACTCACTTTTTAGTTTCTCTCATGGTAGAACATATATATAGTGATAGCTGCGTTTTGGAAGCAATGAGAGGTTAAAATCCTTAGTCTCTTGGTGAATGAAAACAAAGCTTGAGTTCATAGGCTCATTAAGAGAGCTTTTCTTAGTCTTAATCTATTTTTGAACTTGTGTTAGTTATTTCTAGATTTAAGAATTTCTACTACCATATAAATCAAGATTACAGATATGTGATTTTGTGATGTGACTATATATTTGGATTGGATGGTGTGTTTATGTTGAATTATATATATGCATAGCAATTGTGATTAATCCATTATATTCAATTAATTATCAATGATTGTTGATAGTTAATGTGTGTATTTGGATTCTTTGGTTGTTGATTTACAATCATTGGAGTATTTGCATCATCCATTCAATTACACTCTAAGTGGTTTTAAACAATGTTTTAAGAGGTAGTAATTAACTTGGATCCAAGTGAGTTTTCATTAATTAAAGCATTGGACCTAAGTGATTGCTTGACGTTTTTATCTAGACTTAGAGAGTTATAAACTTCCATATTATTTTGAAAGCAGTTACAGCCAAGTTCCCATCACCAAGGGCCTATCTCTTCATATCTTTGACTTAATTCAACTATGTCGTTGTTAAACCAAAATACTACTTCTTGCATTGTTTTGTTATTGCACCATATTTTCCATAAACCAAAACCCCCTTTTCATACCCAAGTTCAACATGTTTTTCATAATCAATTTAGATTAGGATAGCCAATAAACCGCTCCTCGAGAAGAACGATTGGTTGCTCACTATACTGCATTAATTTGGTGCAATCATTTTTGTATCGAATCGGAAAGCGACAAAATCGTGTCCGATCAAAATCCCCATAGCAAAAGTACTAATACAAACATTAATATGCATGATCATCATTCATTATCTAACTAAACATGTACGAACATTTTATGCTTTCATTTCTAAAACACTTGCACATCACCATGGCATGTTATAAGCACAACATAGCATGTTCAAACAATACATATTTGGTATGTAACATAGCACAAATAATGAACAATAATCAAGAGCAACATTAATGTAGAGTTAGTAGCTTTGCTACCTTGTGTGTGCTTAACTTTACTTATCTTTAAGCCTTTCTTCTCCTCCTTAGCTTGAGGTCCCTTTGCACAATTCCATGCCCATACAACATTATAAGGCCTCTCTTATCAATATCCATGTATTGCTAAGACATTATAACACTTCACAATATATAAAACCTCTTGAATTTTAATGGTTCTTAAACCTTTAACTTTGCCAAATTCAATTCTATTGCTTTTAAACTTGTTTTCTTACTTCTACCCTACACAATTTTTCATTTTAAATCCATTGGAAACATCAAAATTATCAAAATCCAACTCATCCTCAATGCCCTGTTCAGACCGAAAATCCCATAAAATTTGGGAAATTTGCTTTTGATCATTTCATCCCATAAACTACTATAATTTCATCTCTAATCACTTCCTTACTCATGATTTAATCTTAAATCATTATTTTAAACATTTTCTAGAAATTTAGGCAGCACCTCCCCTTAGGGTTCTTACTTCCCAAAATTACAAAAACTCAACAATAAGCTCAACTATAGCCAACATCATCAATAGCAACATCAATACAACCAAAATCAACACTTGGCTCAATTGAAAGTATGTTTTCTTGAATTTTCATCACTTGGAACCTTATCTCCTCTTTTCATTCTTTCTAAACATCAAACCAAGAGAGGATTGAAAGAATAGAAGTATTCTTACACCAAGAAATTAAAAGAGAAACATGATTTAGGGATCAAACTTAACTATTCCTTGCTTTGATCCACCTTCTCTTCTCTTTCTCTCTTCTCCATTTCAGTTTTTCCTCTTCATTTTTGTGTTTTGGCTGACCTATATGGCTGATGGTGAAGATATTTAAGTGATCCAATGGCCAAAAATTTCATTTTACTCTCTTCTTTGATCCAATGAAAAATGTTCCTTCCATCCTTCAATGGTCTAGATGTAACATCCAAACAAAAAAAAAAAAAAAGAGAACGCGGGGTCATTTATGATAATAAGTCTTCTTTTGGGTCTTATATGGTAATTTTAGCCAAAATCTTTTTAAAAGCATCAGATCACGCGTTTTCTCTTTCTTTCTTGTGCGTCTTCTCCTTCCTCCGCGCCGCGTTCGCCATTGTTACGCAAAGGGGAAACTTTGAAGCTTATTTAGGTGAGTAAAACTACTTCAAATCATCAAACTTCCTTCATCAAAGTTAATCTATATATTTTTATCTTTCTAATGATAGTAATTTCGTACTGGATGGAGAATATTTTTGGATTAGGGTTTTGATGAAATTTTGAGTTTGGACAATATAAGACCCTATAAATGTAGAGGGATGTTAATGGATAGTTTTAATCGGTTTAGATTTTTAATTTGATCATTTTGTTATTTTATAACAATTTTTCTTTAAA
>QFDD01001139.1:0-30976 GCA_006871305.1 Vachellia collinsii
ACATACATACATACATACATACATACATACATACATACATACATACATACATACATACATACATACATACATACATACATACATACATACATACATACATACATACATACATACATATATGTATATATGACAGTTTTTGGGAGAATTCTTTCAAGAACTATGAAGAGATCAGAAGCTAGTGGGAGCATAAGCGGACATCCAGTTCATCAGTTACTTGGTAAAGTTTTCCTTCCTCATGTGTTTTCTTCATAACTGATGAAGTTTATATGTCATGTGAATTTTTTAATTTAAGAATTAGTCCTATATATTATTCATGAGTTTATATACGGTTGGACTTATTTTTTAGATTCTGTTCAATTTATAATTTGGCATTGCCATTTAATCATGCATCTATCTTTCTACACACACGCACACACAACACGCGCACACACGCACACACACCCCTCTGGTTTTGGCTGCTGGAAAAAAGGAAGAAGGGAAGTCAGTTGTGAGCCCAAATGTGAATAAAAATTTTCCACAAAATTATGCCACCTGCTATGACTTTCTGGCCTTTGTGTTCCTGCATTTTGTTGGCATGATGGGATTTGGAATGACTCGTTCAACTTTCATTTCTTAAAATACTACATTCACTCAGGTCTAGTTGAAAACATAGGGAGATTGAAAAAACAGTACATATGGAGCCTTCAACTATTGGATCAGCTCTTGGAGAACTGCTCGGATGAAGAAGAATCCATGAAACATGCCCGAAACGACCTTGAATCGGGTTCACCCGACGAGTCCAACATGTTCTCTGCCTTCAATGGACTTCAATTTGCTGGTAATCGATTCATCATTCGATCACTATCGTCTTAATTATCAGGGTGCATGGTGGTGGTGCTCATTAATTGACATTGTTGCATACATATATACATACATATATATATATATATATGCAGAACCTGCAGGAGGGGACGAAGCCAAGGTAGAAAAAACAAAGAAGGCGTTGTTGGCAGCGGCAGAGACGGGTGTGATTGAGGTGGTGCGTAAGATTCTGCAAAGATTCCCAAAAATCATCCCAAGAGATACGGTGCGATCATCGAACAAGAACATATTGATGGTGGCCGTGGAGAATCAGCATGCTGAGATATTTGAGGAGCTTCGCCAACACCTGTCCAACATGTCTCTTACAAACCTGTGGAAAGACCTGGTTCATGCCGTCGACGACGTCGACAACAATATACTGCACATAGCTGCAAAGTACGATGCTTCCTTGTCTCATGCCTGGCAAGCTTCTGGTTCTTTCATGCAGATGCAATGCGAGGTCACCTGGTACGAGGTAATTTTATTATAATCTCCACTCGATCCCTTCCTCCTATCCATAATATAACTCATCCAAATTAAAAAAAAAAAAATGACAGTTAACTCGATTTTTTAATTGAACAAAATAAAAAATCAACTTTTCACTTCTATTTTGTGTTTGATGTGAACATCTTTACCTGAGATATTAGAAATATTTGGCTTTGACACTTTTTTAAAAACAAACATGAAAAGTATGAATGTCACGTCCGCTTTTAGGGAAAAACAGATATGACACATTGGGATGTCATGCCTGTTTCAAAAAATGAAGGTGAGAAATCCTTGTAATAAGACTATATATATCGTCCATTCTATAAAAACAAATGTGAGGGAGGATCCTTCCATGTCCCTATTTTGAAAAAGGATGTGAGAGGTTTGATAACGGTGGCCAGTCACGGATGCGAGAATGGGACGTGATAGGTCAATCCTGCAGTAATGTTGTCCAATTTTTTTTTTTTAAATCCAATGCATATAAAAATTTTCCTCCCTTCTAATCCAAATTTCTCATACTAAGCTAGAGCCGGAAAACGGCCATGCCTATTTACATCAAGGGTTAGGCTCATAATTTAGAGTTTAAAAGAGGAGTTTGATCTAAAAAAATTAGTCCTGCAGAATTGTAGGCTATCCATTTAGCCACCAAATTAATTATTTTTTCAAACACTCTCCTTAAATTTCTTCATAAGTTTCCTTGCATTTTTCAGAAATAAATTATATTAAATCAAACATTAACTCAGTGTCTAAGATATTATCTTTGTTATTATATCTATTTACATTTTATTTTCAAATTTTATTTCTTGCTTTATTTTTGTCTTGATCAAAACTTGTTGCCATTTTTCAAGTAAAAATATTTTGATTGTTTTCCATATATAAGTAAGCTTTTGAAAGACCAAAAATAAGTGTTAGTTTTTTTGCAATAAATTTGTTTTCTTGTCAATCTTATACTCATAAAAATCTAAAGGGACAAGAAAAAAAATATCATTCAAATATAATTTTTCTCATTGCTTATCTTATTCATTTATTATAACAACACTTTCTTGTAATTCAAATTTCAGAAAAAAAAAATCTATCCAAGTCAAACATTTATTTTTAATTCTTGTTTGTATCATATAAATGTGTGTTTTCACTCCTTGAGTCTTTATTCTTCCCAATTGTCAAATCAAACTTAATTAATATGTTGTATTTATGTTACCTTTCAAAGACCAAACCGACAATGTCATTGTTTTAACTTGATTAATTTAAAAAATGTAAAAAAATTAGTGAAAATAGGTTAAACAAGCCTAAGATCCACGGACTGGCCTGTGACCTATGAACACATTGGCCAAGCTGCAAAATTGAGGATAGACAAAACTTTATCTTACCATTTTATTTCTTGCATTTGCCTCTCTTTATAAATCACATGGGTAAAAAATAATCATATGGATATTACCGAAAAAAAATTTGACGTGCAATTATTGAAAATTTCATTTATAATATATTATTATTTTAACTTCATAATATTTTATTACTTTAACTTAAAAAGGAAAATAATATTTTTTAGTTTAAAAGGCCGAAAACCTTTGGGCTGGCCCGAGTTTGTTAATTCAAGTATCGGTCTTCAAAATAGAGCATCTTTATATCATTTGGGCTACACCGTTTGGGTCAAGTCCGTCAAGGATCAGTCCGTTTTTAAGCTTTCTAATCTCATAGAAATAGTTAATGTAGTTAATGAGGTCTCATAAATAACGAGCAGACGCTAAACACATGTACACTGCATCCTGTTGTTCTGCGCAAGCCAAAAAACTTAATTGTTGATATGCAGAATTATTTTTATTTTTCCAAAATTAAATGTTACTCATTTTTATAAGATAAATATTATTTAACATATACATTTATACAAACAAATTAAAGGAAAATTTTATTAGTTGGGAGGATCTAAATAAGTGTACTGATTCTCTGTGTTTACAACATTTATAAATTACTGATATTTTTTGTGTATAAAAATTAACTAGCCCCTTTTCACTAATAAAATTCTTAATGGGAACTTTTTTCTAATTTCCCTATTTAGAAATAAAACAGTTTTAACTAATTTAAATAATTGAATCGCAGTATGTGAAATCGTTTGTGCCATCCCACTACCTTTTCCTGAAGAACCGCGGCAAGGAAACCGGTGAAAAAGGGGAAACTCCGGAACAAATCTTCACCAAAGACCACGAGAAGCTGCTGGAAAAGGGCAACGCATGGCTTAAGGACACAGCCGAATCTTGCTCGGTGGTGGCGGCACTGGTGGCCGGAGTTTCATATGCGACGTCGACGGCCGTCCCGGGAGGCACCGACGACCACGGCAAACCAAAGCTAGAAGGACAACCAGCCTTTGAATTGTTCGCCATCAGCGGACTCATGGGACTGGGCTTCTCCGTCACGGGGCTCGTCATGTTCCTCTCCATACTCACTTCTCGGAAACAGCCCAGACATTTTAAATCGAATCTGCCATTAAAGCTCCTTCTAGGGTTAAGCTCCTTGTTCGTGTCCATTGCTTGCATGTTCATATCTTTCTGTGCTTCACACTTCTTCGTGCTCGAGGACAAGTTCAAGAAGGGAATCTTCCCTCTCTACGCAGTCACTTGTCTCCCAATTTCCTTCTATGCAATAGCTCAGTTTCCTCTTTACGCGGATCTTCTGACAGCCATTTTTAGCCATGTTCCTCCATCACAAAAATATGTCCAGCTATGATTATTATTAGTTTTGATATCTTGTAGTTTTTCTTTATACAGATGGTCATGTTTTATAATAATTGCATGCTTTTCGTCAAGTCATCCCGGAAAAGTCTGTGTACTATTTGTAATTCTGGTTTTGGATTGAATTATGCTTGTATTATATTGGACCAAGTTTGATATATAGATTCATTTATTATAAATTTTATAATTTTTCAAAAATTAATTTTTGGATCCTATAGTTTTGGCTATGTTACCATCTCACTCTTAATATCTTTTATAGTTTCATATATATATATATATATATTTAACACAATGGATACCATAAAGGTTGTTAAAACAAGTGAAATAGATTTAGTTACTTTGAAAACAAAGGATGCCAGAAAATTTTCATATTATTTTGTGGATATCCATATCTCTTATTATCCTCTATTATTATTTATATTTCTTTATTATTTCATGTAATCATTTATATTGATTTACTATAATATTGTAAATCCATACCTATAAATATAAGTCACAACATATATGCTATACAATTTAGAGATAATGAATAAGATATATTTCTTTTATGACTCTCTAATTTTCTCTCTCTCATCTTTTTTCTCATAAATTTATAACACATTCTCTACTAAAAAAGAGGTTCATAGTATCCCTATGCATTATATTTATATTGAAATAGAGATTTATAATCTAAACCTTTTGATTTGGGATAATCTCACATGTGGGTTTGTGCAAGATCTATGTTTTCTTTCTGGTATGCATATATTTAGTGTTCTTGTTTCTTTCCCATATGAGAACAAAACACTATTGCGCCAAATGCCTCAAGGAAAGACTGTGAGGTTTCAAAATACATGACTGCTATGATCTTAAACAATTTTTAATTTTTATACTTTTTTTTTCAGGGTAAAAAACTGAACAACGAGAGCCTGATCCTCTGGAATGTGAAGTCTCCATTCTTTTCATTATCTTTCGTCCGTCGTCGTCCCAGCAGCTTCCCAGTCTTCATTCAAATCATGCTGCCGAATTTTTTCGACGGAAGGAGGATCTTTCATCGTAAAATTTTCTATTGAACTCAATTTAGTTGATTTTTCATTTGAATCATTTGTAGAATATTCCATAAAACTATTTTGGACTAAATAAAGTTCTCTTAGCTCTATTTTTGTACCTAAATTGCTTGATAATTTTATTAATTGTCATAAGTTAAGTGTTTAATTAAATTGGTCTGAGATCACTCGTTGAGCTTAATTATACTTTTCCCATGAATAATTTATTTCATCAAAATTCTTAAATATTCTTATTTGATTGTAAAATTTATGTTTGCTTTGTATTCAATTGCTGAAATTGTTTTAATTATTATGTTTTATAATTATTTAATTGTTTGAATCATGCAAAGTTGTATTTAAGTTGAAATATGGAGGAATAAATTATTGTATAGGTGCATAAAATAGTGAAAGAATTTAATATTTTAGTTTAAATTAATTGATTAAATTCTCATAAAGAATTATGTATATTTGGAATTCAATTGCATATGATTGATATTTATGTTTAATATGAAATCTTGGGGGGTTGCATACATAAAAGACCCACTTGTTCTTTTGAACAAATTAAAAGAAATATATGACCACCAGAAACTGGTTATCTTTCTAAAAGCCCGTTACAAAATAAATGCATTTGCATTTCCAAAACTTTAAATTTGTAAGCAAAAATATCTTAATCATATTTCATGCATCTAACTTTTTCATGTTTCAGTAGTATAGGGAGAAAGATTTTAAAAAATATGTTGGGCGAATTTCTTACCTTCTTATAGCTAAACAGAACAATAAACTTTTGTTAAAAAATCATGAATCCGTCCAACAGGCTCGACTCTATTCCTAAAAGTGAATATAGTTATAATTAAATCTAATAGTGATGGTAGTTGAGATAATAGATGTGGCCATAGGTATGGGTGTGAGCATGGTCAAAATCGTAGTGGTTTTAATTCCCACGTAAAGTGGAGAAAAACTTATAAGAAACATAAAAGAGAAAAATGTGAGCATAATAAATAAATTGAATTTACATTAAGGCTTTGTAAGAGCCAATATTATGTTACCTAAAGGAATAGGATTATGAATTGAAAACGCACTCTATTATAAGAAATCTACAAGAAACTTAATAGGTTTCAAAATATCCACATAAATGGATACCATATGGAAATAATAACTGAAAATAATCTAAAATGTTTTACATTAAAAATTCAATCTTTGGTAGAAAGTATATATTATAAAATTTTCCATCATTTTTCTTTTGACTGGTACTATACATAATCATATTTGAAAGCATATGATAATAAACTAGAAGTTTACTGATGAATTTAATATTTGGCATGAGATAGTAAACCAGAAGTTTACTAATACAAATTTGAAGTTAAGTAACAAAAACAAACAGCTTGATAAGATAAACTAGTAGTTTACCAATGAATTCAATGTTTGGCATGACCAATTAGACCGTTTCTGTTCAATTATGATGTGAGAAATGATTGAGAACTCATCTGGACACACCGTGAAGTATAAACAGATACCATATTTCTCATGTGCTGTATGTTCCAAGGAAAAATATATTATTATGCGAGAATAAAATATAATGTGAGACTGATCATATTTGTAAAATGGATGCTGGGAGATATTTGTGGGATAATACACCCACCTAGTAGACCATTTAGTTATCATATGATTTTAATTTATGCTTCAACTAAATTTTGCCACATTTGCTCATTATCTTCTTGTAATATGGAGTTGCAAGATTCTATACTTAACGAATAAGATTAAGAGCACATTATCTGATTAAGAAACTATGTTTTGAGAACACTAATAAAACCCCCTTTGTTTGTTGTAGGTTGCGCCTCAAGTGATGAATGAATGTATGGTTTTCATTTTCTTTTAACTAATAACCTAGCCCTATAAGTTCATACTCAAGCTCTCAAAGCCAAATGGGCCATATTTCTCAAACAAGGGGGCCTAATGAGGGCATCCCTAAAGGGCCGGAGATTTCATGACATTTCGCATTGGCTGTCTTATTTCACAAGCGTTTAAGGAACATTATTTCCCTTATAATTGATGTTGAACATCTTGTAAGTCATGTTCATACGTAAAATGGACTAGCAGAATGATTGATTAAACGGTTGCAACATTTACTTATGATATATAATCTTCCAAATTATGCTTAGGGCCTAGCCATTTTGCATGCAGCAACGTTAATTCGCATGAGGCCAACAAGTTATTGAAAGTTTTCACCCTTGCAAATGGTTTGATTAAAAGCCTAATATTTCCTATTTGATTACTTTTGGTGTGCAATATATGTGTCTGTAAAACCACCACAACACACCAAAATGAATCCTTAAAAAAGGATGAGAATATATGCTGTGTATAAATCACTTTCAATTAAAAAATATCTAGAACTTCATTTACGACACAATTTGCTTAGTTTCATTTGATGAATTACTTTTCCTAGCTTCATGGGGAGAAAATAAGCAGTTGGGTAAAGAGATTAGTTTGAATGAATTATCATTGCTTAATTTGATCCTCATATTAAAATAATGTGCACTGAAAATTCAAAAAATAATCCATTCACAGAATTTAGCCAACCAAATGTCTGAAACATTTACTAACCCAAAGAAAGTGATAAAATCACATATCCCAACTGTTAATACTCTTATAAGAATCAATGTTCCAGAAGGATAACCTATTATGCATAAATTTAAAGCACGCCTGAAGCATGAAAGGTCCATTAATCCCAAAGATAGAAATCCTCGAAAGAGAAAAGTAACCAAGAATATAAATAGTAAAGTCGAGGTTGATCAAGGAAATTTGATTGCTCCAGAAGAGCCAACTCCTGAAGAGTTATTTTCTCCAAAAGAGAATGTTGTAGTCCTAGAAGAAATTATGGTACTTGACACAATTGAAAACAACAAGATCTCAATATATTATATCATGAATGAAATTCGGTGAGATCAAAATGAAGTTAATGTTGACGACATCATTACTTAAAAATTAGCATTTGATGTCATGATTAATAATGAGGATCATGAGCCAATATCCATTGTTGAGTACCAATATAGAAAAGATTGGCTTTATGGATGTAAACCATTAATGTAGAATTAATGTCATTGAAAAAAATGAAAAGTTTTTGGACCTATAATCCTTACACGTACATATATAAAGCCGGTTAGATACAAATGGGTATTTGTACAAAAGAGAAATGGAAAAGGAAAGATGATAATATATATGGCACATCTTATAGCCTTATGCTTATACAAAGACCTAGCATATGTTGAGAGTAAATGTATCCACCAATAGTAGATGTGACTACTTTTCGTTATTTGATTAACCCAACAATAAATGAAGGGCTTGACTTGCACCTCATAGCTGTCATGATTATACATTCATATAGCACACTTGACAGTGACATGTATATGAAAGTCCTTGAATGACTCAAGATGCCAAAAGCATCAAATGCAAGTTCTCGAGAATAGTATTAAATTTAGTTAAACAAGTTTTTGTATGGCTTGAAGCAATTAAGGTGCATTTTTATGAAAATGTGTGTAAGTTTACCATAATTTTTGTCTATGTTTATGATATCAACATCATTGGAACTCTTAAAGAGCTCCAAAAAGCAAAATTATTTGCAGAGAGGATTTGAAATAGAGGCTTTATCGAGGTTTTCTTTAGATAAGTCACCTCCATTATGTAGCCCAATGGTTGTGAGATCTCTGTTGGTTGATAAAGATCCTTCTAAGCCTTGAAAAATTAATGAAGAAGGAGATGAAGAACTATTTGGTCCGGAAGTACCATACTTAACTGCTATTAGGGCACTAAGGTACCTTGCTATATCACACGCTTTAGCATATTATAGTTGGTTAATTTATTAGCAAAATATAATTTTTCAACATCACAAATACATTGGAATAAGTGAATCATATTCTTTATTATCTCAAATGCACTATGGATATGGGGTTCTTATATTCAGGTGTATCTAAGCATGAATTGATCGTTTACGTAGATGCTACTTATTATACTTGTTTATATTTGTAGGTACAATTCTATCAAAGACTATAAAGTAAATCTTATTTCACAAAGTTCTTCTTCACTCATGACCTTCGAAAATAAGTTGAAATTATTAACCAGTAAATCTGTTCCAGTGAAAATCTAACAGATTTGTTCACCTAATCACTTAATAGTACAAACATCTGATTTCATAAACTCAGAGATATTGAGTGATATTATCAAGAGGAGGAGTCGATACATGCTGTACTCTTTTTCTCTTATCTAGGTTTTGTTTCATTGGGTTTTTCTAGAAAGGTTTTTAATGAGGTAGCATTATGATGTGTATCTATAAATATTGTACTTTTTTTTCTTCTACTAAGTTTTTGTCCCACTAGATTTTTCTTAGTTGGAGTTTTTTTTAATGAGGCATACGTTTAATCATGAATATCTAAAGGGGTGTTACGAATATTATTATGTGGATATTTATATCTCCCATTATTCTCAATTATTTTTATATCCCCTTATTATTTAATGTAATCATTTATATTGATTTACTATGATATTATAAATTAATGCCAATATGTATATAAGGCATCACATATGTATTATACACTATGGAGATAATGAATAAGAGCTCTCTCTTCTATGGCTCTCTAAGTCTCTCTCTCATCTTTTTTCTCTTAAATTTATAACAATTTGTAACTTAATAACACAATATTTGGTCTTCCAAGCATATCTATTTTACACAAACTGACCTTCAACTCCTTATCTCACCTTAAAGATCTCAAACTCAATAGCCATGAAATCGAGCAAATGAATATTTTCATCACAATAAAACGATTAACTTTGAATAAATTTCTATCCTTAACAGTTTGTTCATTTAATGAGTACATCAAAAAATTATTTTAATATACATCACTAAATATTGTTGCCTTTAATTATTGATCTAGATGCATTGGACGTATATGATCATAATAAAAATAAATATGCTAATAAGTCTCCAGGCAAATAAATAAATGAATAAATATGTTAATTACTCTTGAGAAAAATAAATAAATATGTTAATTAGTTTCCATGACTATTTCTTTACAGTGTCATAATTCTCTAATGTCTGTAGAACAAGTTCTTTCGCGTGGTTTGATATCAGAGTTATAGCTCTTTCATGCCATTTGATATCTGAACTGCAAGTGTTCAGGCTTTAATATTTATTAAGTCATCAAATGTATTGGTCTTCAGGACTAAAGCCAAAAGAAAAACTTTCAGAGGTAAAAAACGCTTTTTTATTTGATAATTGAACCTTCAACCTTCGTGCTTTTATACTTGTAATAATTATATAATCAAAGTGCCACAATTTTTGCCATCATTCCATTTATTGAAACCGATAGTGTTATTTTACACAAGAACAATTACAAATATAGTGTCACTTCTGTTTATCTAACCACAAATATAAAATAACTAGAGTTAACTGGTGCGATGAATAGGATGTTGGAACTAATAATGTATGAGGAATATTGAAATGATATTGTATGATATTATAACGTGTTTTATAAATTTATCAATATAAATTAGGAGAATATTAAATATTAGGATTATAATTGTATCTTGTACTCTCATTTGAGTTATTATTTTTTTTAAAAAAATCCCGCTCTCATTACTCATCCCAAGAAAAAGTTTCGTATAATTTTAAAATATAACTTCATGACTTTCTTAATTTTATATCTAAAACTTTAAAATTTAGGTGATTAAAATTATGATTCTATATAGACTTTACAATAAAATATAGCTATGAAACATAAAACATAAACAAATAATACTTCTCCCTCATCTTTCAAGAAAATTTCATCCACGTAGGAAAAAAATCACTTTTGGCTATGTATTTTCAAAAAATACAATTTTTTATGATTTTAAAAAAAATAGCATAAGTCTATAATATATTAAAGTGTATTTTACTAAAATGAGAATTTTAAGAAAATAAGATAAATTTTATTAAGTTATTAAATCATTAAAGTGCAGTTAAGTTGCACAAAATGAGAGTCGATGAAATTAAAAAATTAATTAAATTATTATTAAATTAGAATATTAAATCTATAAATTAGACTTCTAATGTTATATGTCATATATACTTCTTATATGACAATCCATATTTCTTGCTTATAAGATTAGAATTATTAGTCATAGGTGTTTTTGAGTTAATAAATATAAGTTTTAAATGTTAGTTTTGAACACTCAAGCCCCTATTTAATTCCACTAAGTCCCCATAATGAAATAAACCTATGAAACAAAGAAAAATAAATAATATTTCCCCTCTTGGAAAATCTCATCCCACAAAAAAAATTCATTTTTTGTTATGTATTTTAAAAAATAAAAGTTTGGTTTGTATATTAAAATGTATTTTATTGTAATAAAAAATCATCATAATTCAAGAATAATATATAACATGAAAAAATTCACATTAATATGAAATATCATGTGTTTCATTTGTAGTCCTTATATTTGTTCTCATATACTTTTTTCTGGAATATCTATAATTTCTTTAATTTAACTTGTTGTTGATGTAGTACTAAAAATATTATTTATAAATTTTATATTAGATATTGTTTTCAAAAGAAAAATGGTATTATTTTTACTTTGTCGGATCATTTTCCTTACAATTGGGTCATATGTTCTATGTGTTCATTCAATAATCGTTTAAAATAAAACTTGTTTTTTGAAGTTTTAGATTTTATAATTTTAGCAATGTTTAGGAGTTAAATGATGTAAAACAAATACAAATGGTTTATTTGATTGATTACCTAGACCTACTTAGCTTAGTATAGTCACAAATATATATATATTAATATACATTTTATTTCCATATTGTTGAAAAAATGAAAAAAATGTATTATATTTTTTTTTTGAAAAATTGAAATGTCTATATTATAAAAGATATTATTAAAATGGAATAATTTTGTTTAGAGATGAAATAGGGAGATACTGATTTAAAATTTGAATTTTAAAGATAGAGATTGTTACCTACCATAAATGTAGAAAGAAAAATAATAGTTATAATTATAGTGGTTGGGTTGAATCAATTAGAAGAAGAATAATGCACCGTTTGTTATATGGAAGTGGTTTTGTTGAAAATGAAAGTAAAATTGGAAGTAGAAATGGAACTGGAAATAAGTTTTAAAATATGTTTGGTAGGATGAAAGTGAGATATAATTTTTTAACTGAAATATGTATTTCTAGTATGAAACTACCAAAATGCCCTTTAACCAAAAAAAAATTTCCCCTTTGCTTCCCACAACCATTCGATCAGCAGCAAAAATCCCGGCCTAAAAATCACCTAACGTCACTGGAAAATCCTCCACCAGCAACACCCTTCGTTCGTGAAAGTCATGCCAACGCCCTCCTTGCTCTATCTGTGAAAGCCGAGCCAACACCCTCTGTCACCCTCCATTGCACCAAATCGGGCCAATGCCCTTCCATCTATGAAAGTCTCCGGGGTCTTCCATTGCGTCCTCGCATCCTCTGTTGGGTCCTCAGGTTGTACTCACCTCCATCGTGCCAATACCCTCTATTGCGTCCGTGCGTTGTGCGTCGAAAGTAAGGTTCAAAAAATCGGACTAGGTATTGAACCGGTCGAGGCAGTGGGTCAAGGGTTAATGGGTCAGATCGGGGTCAAACCTGGGTCAAACCGACCATATTAAAATAATAACATTTAATTGACAATATTAAAATATAATACTTTTAATAATGTTTAATTTCAAAATATTCATCTTTATTAGTTAAAATCTTTTAGTCATTGTAATTAATAATCATTCATAATAAAAAATCATTAAAATTCATTCATCAATCATAAAACGCTAAGAATCAATCATAAAAAAAACCATGTTTGTAGTTAAAAAAAAGGAAAGGAAGAAATACCATCTAGTTCTTCCCTTTGTCATTAAATATTAATAAAAACAGTAAACAAAAAAAAAAGAAAAATTGCATTAAGGTCCCATACAAGAAAATTAATATAAAAAAGGTTTCAAAGGTTGCTACTGATAACTCATTCACTTGTCAATGGTACTCTTTTATTTGTTATTAAAAAACTTTTGAAACCTTTCTAATATTAATTTTTTTGCGTGGGACCTTAACGTAATTTTTCAAAAAAAAAGCAAAGGAAGCGTATAATTTTTTTTTTAAAAAAAAGGCACAAAAAGCATATAAATTTTTTTTTAAAAAAATATTTGACCCGGTCAACCCGGTTTTTTTACCAGGTTGATCCGGGTCAACCCAGTCGTCGGTCCAATACTCACTTGGACTGAACCACCGGTCAGTTCACCGATTTCCGGTCTTGTCCGATTTTTTGTACTCTGGTTGAAAGCCAGATCTGCCATACTTAGCTTTGTCGTGCGTCGTGCCAGATCTGTTGAATCAAAAGCCAGATCCATCCTTACGCCGGAGGGGGAGGCTATCGAAGGAAGAGGTTTGGGTCAAGGGAGATGAGAGAGAAGGGATGGGTAGAGTTGTAAATTAGTAAAATATTGAAGGATATAATAGGAAGAAAATCTCACTAAGTGTAGGAGCTGTTTCTTCTTCCTCTTTCAGCCGTTCTTCCATCAACTCATCAAAGTCATCCGATGCTGCCTTCTCTTCACATCCTATCAGCTTAAACTCTATATGAAATGTTATTTTTTTGTGTAGTAGTGATTTTTCCATAGAGTGAGAGCCCACTTTTACTAGCCTCAGCATCCTCCATCTTGGTATTAGTATTGTTTTGCTGTTGAGCCTGTAAACTGTTACATTCTTCCATAGTGGAATCCCTGTTAAGCTTCCTAGTGTTCCTTTCCAAAAGGTCATCCTTCTTCTTTGTTGAATCTTTATCTGGTTCCAGCATTCTTCCATCTTTAATCTGTTCCTAAAGCGCAACCTCTCTTTCGCGCTCTAACATCGTTCCTTTTACTCACTCTTGGGATAATTGTATTAAACTAGGCTTATATTTAGAACTAGAAGAGGTGGATTCTTTTCTCTCTAATTATAATATATACCCCATTCAATCCTAAATATAAGGTGTATTTTGTAATACACTACAAATAAGATCTTATAATTATAATTAGAATAGGATGCAGTACCCTTTTTTCTAAACATATATATTATTTTATTAAAATTAATTATATTGAGGTACTGTCGGATACTAAATATTGACACTTCATTTTGGTGAATGAAGAGAATTTGGATAAGTACAAATACACAGAAGAATTGAGCCTAAGGCCCAAATTCATGGTTGGACTTCTCTTGAGTATGAATTAGTGGGCCAAAATGTTTAAAAGGAAGCGTATTGGGCTTTTTCTAATTACATAATAGATACCACACACACACACTCATATCTATTCACTAATTCATACAGATCAATCCTGTAACATCCCATTCAACGTTAATGTGGATATAAATAATCATATTTTTGTTTACGGAAAGCATAAATTTCAAATATATTGATGGGTACTTGATAGTTCTGTTCCCCTTGCATTATGATGGAACTTCGTTTTTCAGATGATTTACCTGTTTTTTAATTAAAAAAAACAAGTGTAACAAGATTGGAAAATATATAGAATTCAAGGAAGGGGCGCCAGTGTTCACACTTCCATTTTTCAAGCCTAAATAGAAGTATCGTACCAAAATATGAAGCTATTTATAGCAATGACATTAAAAGATCTAATAAACAACCAAGAATGCTAAGAAAAACACTATTTTGCATGTAACTATATTTTTCCTCAATTTTTAATTTGGTACTTATTTATTTTTCTCTTTCAATTAATTTTTTAACTTTACATTATATTCTCTTAGCCCTATCAGTCTTGCATAGGTGCTATCAATACTAACATGGCAAAGTTATAAATGAGTTAATCAAAACAAAAACAAACATGTACCAAATTGAAATTGGAATAAAACATATGTCCCTAATTTTTCCTACCTCGAACTTTGTTTTCAACTCTTTGATTCAACAAATAAATAACAAGCATAAGACATCGATTAATATAAAAGCATGCACATTAATCGTACAATATAAGCCAACTTTACCAAAAGCAATCATACTTTAAGAAGGATAATGGATAATTGAAAATAAAGAACCTGAACAAAAATGAATGAAAATATGATAACGTACGTAACCCTTTCACATAGCATACACATGCGCGCCCAGGCCGCTATACAAGTATATATAGTATGTTCAAACTTTTCTTTGGATTCAGATTTATTTATTTATTTTATTGAGTCCTACGAATTTTATTCAAACATATAATTAATAATCTTAATGAATTGTTTAATCATTCAGGTGGTATGTTGACTTCATTGTGTCATCTCTCCTTGTATTAAGGAAACTGTGTCTCACTGTCTGGGCATGTTCAATCATTTGTTAAGTTCAAGAATATTTCAATTTTTGTACGGGACAAAATTTATGTATGTTAATGTAAAAATAATTGAATTTCACCATACCAGAATTTTTTAACCTTGGACACAATGATCCGGTTATCAATGTCTCACCATACAGACCAACTTTACTCGTAATGCAATAAGAAAAATTATACTTACAAACATTCTCATCTGATCATATTTAAAACATTTTTAACATGTTTAATTGGAACAAAGAAAAAATTTAATCTCATTAGCTTTATCCTAAATTTATATCTTATGAGGTAGTTTATGTTAACAACAAAATAAATACTCTCTCTCTCTATCTCTCTCTCTGTTCTATAAATGGTACCAAATTCGGTCTTTAATGTAAGCCTCGATTGAATTTTGATAGGAAGATTGATGAAGCTAAATAAACTATTTTAAATTATATATATTGAATTATTTATGTGTGTGTATATATCATTAGATTATATAACAATCTATATGTTTAGGCAAATTAGTTTAAAAATAATAAATATATTTATGTAATTTCCTTTATCTTAAAAAAAAAACGTGACAGAGGGCTATATTAAGGACCATGGCTAATAGAGTGTGTGTGTGTGTGTGTGTGAGTGTTAATGCTACAAACATAAAAAAGTAGGGCGTCATAGTTTATGGGTTTAAATGAAGTCAGTGCACACATCATCCACCAACATAAAATTTTCTGTATACTTATATAAATATTTATGCAATACAATATCATGAATGTGATATAAGGAAACAAACATATCTTGAACGATACGCTAAAAAGGAAAGAAAAATTAAGCCATCTATCTGGATTCATGTCTTGATCTTTATTCTATATATCATACTTGATGCACTTAAATTGTGCGCGTGTGTGTTGTAATTTTGTCTTAACGGAAAGAGGTTTGATTATTTTTTCATCAATACTTTTCATGTGTTATGTTGTTTGGATGACTACTTGTGCCTGAGTGATAATGGAATCACTTGAGCACGTTGGGCTAGTTTGTTCAAGCAAAAGTGAAAGTTATAAGAATTTTACAGAACGTATCGGAATGACTCGAGTTATGACTAAAGCATATGAATAGGTTGACTTGAGTAGACCCTTATATAACTCGAGCATCGCAGGCTAAAACAAGGCATTATAAGCTTCTAGTGATAATTCCAGCGTACACTTGAGTGATGAGTTGAGCAAGCACTTGAGCAAGCTCTTAAAGTCATAGTCTAAGTGCAAGCACTCTAGCAATGACTCAAGCATGCTCATGAAGCCATCGTCAACGACATGATTAGAGCAAGCACTCAAACAATGACCTAACAATGACCTTTGAAGTGAATGACCAAGTCATAACTCGAGCATGCACTTGAGCAAGGACTCAAGCATGCACTTGAGCAAGCTCGTGGAGCAATTGTTTTAAGCATTCACACGAGCAAATTTTTAATCACTCAAGCAACAAAGACGTCCACTTCCACACTGATTTGGGGAACTCAAGATTTTTGATACAAATCCTTTATTTTGAGATTGCTCGAATAAAACAAGATTGACTTGAGCAAATTTCTTCATGACTTCTTAAATTATTCGAGCAAACTTCGAAGTTTCAGTTTTTTTCAAAATCCTTATCATTTGATCAATTTACAAAATGACTCGAGCAAACTTCCTTTAAAAACTTTTATATAGAAAATTCCCAATCAAACTTAACTCTCCAAAACTTATATACTTTTGTTATCATCAAAACATAGATATTAACACATACTTGCAGAAACCTAACTTTCCTAATCAAGATACAACATACAATATCAACAAATCACGGAAATTATTATAGAATAAATATATGGGATTTTTATTGCATCAAATTCAATATATTTTTGTATCGTATTCATTGTAATAAAAATTCATGACTTTTAAAACATTGAGGCATTTAATAACTCAGTTGACTAAAGAAGATGCAATATATACTATTTTTTCAATAACTTTCTGAATAATGTATATGTACTTAAATTATTTTAGTCCATATAATATTTGATACATATAATGGTTTTCTTGGGCATGCTTCTGGCATGTTAGATCCTTCAGGGATTTTTATGTAAACTTCACTATTTAGTGAGCCATGTGTAGAGGTTATAATATCCAATAAACAGATTTTATATTCATATTTTATCAGACTAGTAATTATTTTTTATCTACCACAAAATAATATACCTCATCATAATCATCATCATATTATTGTGAAAATTTTTGTCTTCACTTAAATGTTCACATAGATCATTGTTTTCTTTTCATATCATAATTATCATCATATTGTTTTCTTTTCATCTTGGCCAATTACTTTTCTATTTACTTTGTTTGACAAATTTATATATAAGATATTCATTTAACCACGTGATATTATCAAAACTTTTGTAGATAACTTATATCTTTTCAGTTTTATTTTTCTCATTATGACATAATTTATTGAGATTTCTTTATTACTTTTTAGGTACTTGAGCCTCTTGAGGTTTTGCAATTATTTTTGTGTCTTAGCCTTTTCTGAAGTGCCAACCTTCTCATATTTTATCGTCTTTAATTATATGATCCTCTTTGTCCAATGTATTATATTTGAAATCATTTGGTTTCTTATATTTTGGGCATCTCCCGATTTTATTTAAACTAATTGGAGCATTCTCAGTTAGAATATGAGATTTCGTAATTTTCATTTAGATCAGTAATTACATCTAGTTGATATTTTGTAATGCTTCATGAAATGCAATGTTTGACATGAACTTCTTATTTGTATTATTATTTTTGAGTATCTATATTTAATATTAATGATGCATTCTATATATTCTCTCTTCCAACTCCTCTATGTTTTGCCCTTCACGATTAAAAACACTTTGTAAATCTCCTAAATCCATTTGTTTTTTTTTCAAAATTCATTTGTTTCTTTTGGAGAGAAACAAGAAGGAGATTTTCCCTCAACATTTCTTCCTCAACTGTTTGTCCCAACTTTATTTAAATATATATCTATGTGCATTGTGGTGGATTAGTAAGAATAAATATTGACATTAAGATATTTAAGATGGAAAATATCTGACTCCTAATCAAAAGTCAATTTTAGTAGGAGAATATTGTTGGCTATAAGTATTGTAATATATCAAATCAAATATTTCAACATTGAAATGAAAATCATGTTCTAATAAAGTTGTTTAAGCTCTGCGTGGAAGCTTGAATAAATGAATTATGGATCATATAATCTATAAATTGTGCATTTCAAAGTATAAAATATTTTTCCTATCACATATATATTGTAAAATCTTATTTATTGAATTTAAAAAGAAATTTAAGGGAAATTTGAAGAAACCTATAAGGTTAAATCAAAATACATAAATACATATAAAGATAGTATACAATGATTTAATAAAGTTTTGGGGACTAAATGAATAAAATTTGAGAGAAGTGTCAGACAAATTTATTATAATTTTTTTGGTAGAAAATTTATTATAATTTGCTATAACATATCATAATATATGATAATGAATAATTATTTTAATAGTCTGAACAATATAAACAATATAGTAGAAGCAAGAGATAAATGTAGGATATGTGAAGTGAGAGGGAATTCTTGTTCATGTTTGGTAATAATAGGAAGGCAAAGAAAAATAGTTAACATAGGGACTTAATATATGATACAATAAACACAATGTTTCATAAATTATTTATTAAGTTAAGCCTCCTCAATGAAATACATAGCAATGAGTACTTATGATACTTGCAGTTTCCTTTCAAATTATCCAAATTATATAAGAATTCAAAAACAACATCATTGAATGGTGAAAGATAGTAATGCAGGGAGCAGAGAACTCATACTTTCAATATTTATAAATACATATATATATATATAATATGTTTACACGTATCACAATACTAATTTTATCTAATAAAACAGAAAGTAACAGGCTATTTATCTAATAAAACTAAGTTCTAATAAAATTAGATAGATTATTATTCTCTCAATTTAAAATGTGACATAAATATATGATTTTTCCTTCTCTCTCAAATGTCACATAAAACTAATATATGCATCATATCATGATTATTGTCTAAAATTTGTACAAATAATATTCACATCTCATATTTAAATTTGTAAATAAATTGTCATAATAACTTAGTATTTCAAAAAGATAAATACCTTTTCGTCTACTTGGTTTCATATTATATCATATCCTGATTAATTTATCATTAATATTTACACCCAAACGTACAATAGGTATAATATATCAAAATTTCAAAATGAACGATAATTACTTTTTTGTCTGTTTAATCGATTATTACTTCTAAACACTTGTCAATATCACAATAACGAATACTTATGATATTTTGCATAAATTAATAATAATAAATTTAGATAATAGTAAAAATGAAATAGTGTGAAGCCTTCCAAGCTTATTTGTATCTTTTTTTTTTACTTTTCAATAACTGTGGATATTTTTCTCTACAACTTATTGCCTCATGCATTATAATGACTTTCGATATTTTTCATAATATCTCATTGTCATTTTAGCTTTGTAACCAGTTAGGCCTCTTTTTCAATAGATTGATACATATCTCTATGACGTTTGATCATATTGTAACATTTTTTTTTTCATAATTTTGTTGACCATGGGGATATCTTTAGTTCAACAAGCATATCAAGACAAATAACCTTTTTTTTTTTTCAATAGCTAGCCATTATAAAATATTATCAACTTTCAATTGTCAATCTACCAGTGTAATGTGATTACTGATGTTATCTCTTGGCACATATACATTCCTTACTTTCAAAAGTAAATTATAAATTTCTCTAAGCATTAGTCATCAGAACTAAAGCAAAAATCTTTCTTTGAAGTATCTTTTTTTCATTTTATGTCACAACCTTTGGCTTTTATTAAGTGATTTAATGTTACTTCATGGCTTGACTTTGATTTTTACTTGAACCCATGTGGCCTTCGCTCATTATTACTACCGAATATGTCTTCTTCAAGTGGTCTTTTCAACTCTTCTCTTTATAATTACAACCAATTCAATTGAAATGATTTTCTACGTACGGATTGGTTTAAACTATTTTAAGAGAATGACGAACCTAATATTATAGACCTGACACTCAAAAACAAAAGTATAAACCCAACTATTTGCTTCTGGTTTATGAAAATCCATTTGTTATCTGATAATTTTTTTTCCATTCTATCTTTCATTTCATATTACTCAAATGCAGGAGTGACACTCAACAAAACTATGCGGGAATGACAGAGCCAATTCAAATCTTACCTCAGCTTGATTCAGAAGTCAGTCAGGAGAATTACTACTACTGCTACATTACCACCGTCAGATGATATCATAGAACAAAAAGAACAAAACTTCCTACAAATGACAAAGACAACAGAAATCCCAGCTCCTTATCATCATCAACAAAACTTCCTACAAATGGCTAAGACAACAGAAATCCCAGCTCCTTAATTATCATCATCAACAAAACTTCCTACAAATGGCTAAGACAACAGAAATCCCAGCTCTTTATCATCATCATCATCATCTCAAAACTCATTATCAAGGATGATAAGGAGCTGGGATTTCTGTTGTCTCTGCCATTTGTAGGAAGTTTTGTTCATTTTGTTCTATGATATCATCTGAAGATGTTAATGTAGTAGTAGTAGTAGTAGTCCTCCTAACTTCTGAATCAGACTGAGGTAAGATTTGAATTGGCTTAGGATGTTTTCTGAGGAGGAGAATGTTGGAAATTGGAAGGCATAATAGAATAATAAAATTTTCCAATCCCTACCTTGAATCGTTTGAAGGTGTTGAAGTCGGGTAGTAGGAAGCTTGCCTTTCTTTTTAATTTTTTATTTTGGATTACTCAACTCGTCCCAACATCTAAGCGTCTACTTTTCTTTATTGTTCAATCTCGAGAAGCCAATGACTTAGATTAACTCCCTCTACTGGTATTCACACAAGCAGCTTTTAACACGAACGGTGTGCTAGTGCCTCAATGTCCAACTCTAGGAATACTCGTCCATACATCCCAATTTCATTTTTTCTTTTCTTTTCTTATCTTAATCTTGCAAAGCCTTGGCTTCCTATTTATAGCTAGTCTGAGCCATCTATTTGAATTTTGAAATTAATCTTTATCAATTTCAAAATCCAAATCATATCAAATCAATTAACATTTAATTGTCTTTTATCATTAAGAAAAATTAAATAAAAGTGGTTTAACTGAATTAGTTCAACATATTTAATTTAATATTTCATTTGTATAAGGAGCAAACGAGATTGGATTTAATTGATTTCCATAAATTAAAACTAAGATATTATATGAAGATTTGATTTATCCTTATAAATCAAATCCAATATGTAACTTATCCTTTTAAATCAAATCAAAGATATTATATCATTATCGTATATATAATATATGTAATATATATATCTGTGTGTGTACAAAATATCTAAATATATATATTCACACTTTAGATTATTCATTGAATCTAGACATGTCTTAGATTCAATTAATCTGGACAACATAGCTCGTGTTGTGCTATTTGTGTGCGATTTTGTAGGTCTATAGTAGTGAACCAATGACCATATTAACCCACAAGTTGCAAGCAACCTCTAACAAGACATTACAACTATCCAATTCATACAAGGGTCAATAAACTAATATTACATGTCATACAACCACATGCTGTCCTTTTTGTCACATTATATTTCAGTCAAGATGAGGTATAGAGATTGTCATCCTTTTATTTTTTACCATTATTTTCTTGATCCCTGAGTAATCTGACTATAGAAATGAAACTTTCTTTCTATCGTAATATGGTCATTCATTTCTCATACTTACTCATCGAAGGGACCGGTAAAATCTCTTTGTTAGTGTGAGGGACAAATTCTATATTGACCATTCATTCCTTTGCATGAAATCCAATAAGCCCGAACAAAGCCTGTATCATCACTCGGTCAAAAGTGACTTTTTACTAGTTCAAAGCCGAGTGACTCTTAAACAAGAATCCATGATAATCTCAAGTTAAATGGCATAGTGATATAGTCGTACACGAGATAAGCTTATGATTTGATCTATGCAGCTTTCTTATAGCGGGTTTGTCTAGTACTTTATACTCTTATAAGTTTCTATTACTTTGATTCGTATCCACATACATTTGGAAATTCATACTGGTCTTATTTCATCTTTGCTCCTGCATAGATAACCAACCATGGACATTTAGAACAATCATTATAATTTATCCAAGAATAGTTTATCAAAACAAACATGCAAACAATATGATAACAAAAATGAAAAATTAATTAAATAAAATACTCAAAAAAATGATTGCCCCCTAGGGCACAATATCCAATAGAAAATATAGGAAAGACAAGGATATAATGACAACAAGAGAGAGGCAACGACCAAGAGCTTGGTAATTTCTTAGATATGAGTGATGGATCACAAGATTCCTTTTCTACACCTATCTATGGGGGTGTATTATCGATTTGAGTTGTTAGAAACTAGAAACTCTCTTTTCCTCTCATATATATGATGAGTGTTGGTTGATAGCTTTACCTGGGTAAGATCTTTAGGCTTGTAACTTGGATTAGCTAGATTGTCTAGTATAATTTGACACCCCTTTGGTATCAGAGCCAAATGTTCTTGCAAATAAGACTGAAATATTATTAGTGAAGGTGAGTAAGAAGGAACTTCTTCAATATGAGTGAAACTACTACTAACTACTACATCTATCCTTGAGCCTGTTAGATTTTCTTCATCTTTCTCATCTACCTATATTCCCCCTTTTGTCTAAAAAAAACCTTGTCCAACAAGATTGAAAATCTTAATGAGATCAACCATATCTCTAAAGATGCTAGAATTCAACATATTGAGTTGCCCCTACACATTTTATACAGTCTTTACAATAGAACCAACATAGTCGCTAGAAATACTAGATATTTGTTGTCGACATGGTGGCCTCAGGCCAAAGAGATTGTCTAAACCACCAAAGTTTATCAATATGGCCTTCAAGCCACAACAGCTAAGCAATATGTAACTTTGGAAATTCCCTAACCCTTAATAAGCTCTTGGTTATCACATGGTTATACTCATCTTCATGTTGGTACTGTTTGTCTTATTCTTATGCTTCATGGTAGAAAAGAAATCTAAGCTACTGCTAGAGTTGCCTTACTAGATACCACTTATACTTCATACAGTAGTGCTTTGGTTGTCTCATCCTAACTACTCTCTGCAATTGGAGTGTCATCCTAACTATAGCCCCTAATTTCAACATCAAACTTTCAGATCCTCCTCTTTTTAAGTTTATGTACAAATGTTGGTATTGAACAAGATCCTAGAGACATCATGGCCACTCTACACCGTTAGATTGTCTATCGTTTGCAAAATCATTCACTTGATCTTAATTTTCCAAATTCTTCTAGGGATTCTCTTTATGTTATTTCTGAAAGAGCTGATGGTACACCCATTATTCATATTGCCAGATAAATTCCTCGAGTAGAACTCTTTCAGTTGATGCCACTTGAGTGGATTAATAATTATAAGAATCAATTTCATTCTAACTAGAAAGATGTTCACACTATAGCTCCTCCTAAACTTTAGAGATTACCAGATGGTACTGTAAAGTCCATATTTACAAGACCAAGAAAAAAAGATCCATCTACCGTTCCTACTTCTTTTGGATCTATTTTAACTATCTCTCTTGCATATACTCCATCAAAGAACGATCCTCCTATTGCTTGGGTAGATCATGATGCCAAGCATTGCTATGTTTCCTGTAACAATGGCCTTTCTTAACCGGTTACTTAACTCAGTAAACAGCAATTTCACAATTAACTTTAACTATAAAAATGCTTAACTTATAAAATATGTTAACTAGCAAGATAGAATATTTCACATTACGCAAAACAATCATTAGTATCAAATCGATTGGACCAAAACTTTCAAATTCCATACCAATATCAAAATGATAGCCTAATATTAACTCGTCTAGCATAAAACATATTCCTTCCAACAATCCATCGCAAAATAGCATAGTGGATCCACCAAAATATTATAATAGTATCAATAATAGGCATCTGGCCTTCTAATAGTAATTCATCGAAAATATGAGTCTAAGTATCTCAATTAAGGGTATAACAAAATATGAGCCTATAATGGTGGCAATATACATCAATGCATCACATATAACAAAGGAGGAGGCTATACAATGATTATAGCACAACTTAAGTCTCTGAAACCTTCCCAGAAGTCTTAGCATGAGAACTATCACTTGAAAAATGTTAATAACAACAGGGTGAGATAAAAGTCTCAGCAACCAGGAATCCAACTCAAAAGGCATACCAGCGAGTGCAGATGAGAGATAAAGAATCAATTGCATATAAAAATAACTTCTTAAATTATACTCAATTTCCCAAACATTTCAAATAGTCATCTCTACTCACATTTAATAATACACACACACACACATCAACATTATCATCATAGATATATCACAATGATTATAAGAGTCACATGAATCAATAATAATATGATCACTTTTCTTAAACATTGAGTCTCCCTATAACTCCCCCTCCTTATTTCCTCTGACTGAACCCATGGGCTAGTGATGTCCCATATGACTGGTAGCCACCTTAAAGAGCTCACCATTCAAGTGATGTGGACTGGCCAGATCCACAAAGCACAAGTCCAAACCACGGGTTCTCCCTTCAACATTAACGAGGTGTTATGGGCCCTCGTGGCAAAATGGGCCTAGGATCATCCAGTGTACATCCGGAAGTCCTCCATTTTTGTTTCCTCTTTAAGCATGCTAAATATTCACCCCCTTATTTCCTCTTTAATAGCCTCCATTCCATAACAACATCCACCTCTCCCAATATCACAATAATTATGACACATACACAATTTGTCATCAACATTTGTATATATACATATGAATATTCACAACATTTTCCAACCAATAACTTTCATGCTCAAAGGTCACAGTCGAATTACCATAATATTTATCAAGAAGCATTTGCAAACATTGCCATTATAATACATCAACTCTTTGACTCCAAATTTCACAATACGTTTTCCAATATTATTAATGTAAGATTTATCACATAATAATATTTTTATGAAAATAAATTCAAAATCACTCACAAATATGTCCCAAGCATGCATAATAAGTGGAAAGTGATTACCTCACGCCAAAGCAAGAGTACACTACTATAACAATCCACAGTCCAAAGCTCAAATCACCAAAATATAGTCAATCTACACAATTATTTTAATTACATATTAATGTAATACTACAAAAACAAAAACATGTGACTTTATATAAAACTCACTTCCCTTTTAAATTTTAAGACATCTAATAATTCCCCACTCACAATCATAATTCGAACTATCTATCCCATTCACACTTTTATCCTCCAATAGCTCTATTCCTCTTGTCAAAATTATAACCAAAAATAATTTCTTCCACTTCCAAAAATTCCCAACAAAATCACATAAATCAAATATCATCAATTCTTATTGCAAAAATCACATTTCTCCTTTCCATAAATTATTTCTCTTTATTGAAATCACAAAAAAATATAATTATTTACTCAATCCTTTCAAGAATACCAAATTTCAACACTTAAAGTTCCTCCAAAAATTCCTAATATTTATATCTCATCACAAACCATAAATCCAAACCACTCAATAATTAATGTAGGGTCCAATGTACTAAAATAAATTATAAAATTCAAATTTAATGCGTACAAAAATCATATAAGCCCAAATAAAATCTGACTTTATAAAATTATTTAAAATCTTCAAATCAACCAATAGATAAAACTAAACCGATTAAAATGTTCCACTATTTTAGCTCTACAATTCTATAGTCTTATATTGTCAAAACTCAAAACTTGGTTTAAACCCTAACCCTAAAATTTACTCTATCATTCGAATAAATTATACCATTAAATTGATCTAAAGGAGTAGAACAACTTTTATGAAGGAAGTTTAATGATTAGAAGATGATTTACTCACTAAAATGAGCTCCAAAGCTCAACCTCTGCGTAAAAATGGTGGAAGAAGCGAGAGAGAAGGAGATGTCGTCACGGGGGAAAGAGAAAACGCGTAGTGTCGGATGCTATTACTGTTTTAATATAGTTTTAACTAAAATTACCACTTAGGACCCCATGTTTTCTCCCCCTTTTTTAATTTCTTTATATATATATATTATCATTTATTTTATAATAACAAAATAGATCTTTGGTTGAATCCATATTACTCAAATAACTATAGGCTAAATTTTGAATTATTATAAAATAAATATTCTCTAATGATAATTTTAGAAATAAAATTTTAGGATGTTACATTTCCCATATCAATGGTCATTTTCTTTATGATGCTGCTCCTGAAATGTGCTATCTAGATTGTGAATGTGATGATCCTTATTAGTGGGAAGCCTCAGATGATGAAGATGAACCTGGTTGGTTTTATTTGTTGAGATATGCAGCCAAAAAAGGAAAGCAGAAAAGGTTCACGAATGTCATAACAAAAATCTTTATCATTCAAATGATGAGGACCAGGGTCCAAAACAAAATATTATGAGATTTAACGTTCTAATTCCAAAAGAAAGAAAAAAATTCACTAATAAATAATTAAGCCTGGTTTAGGTTAGAATGACAAGAATAACCTTTACTGGAATTTTAAAGGTTATTTAATATTTGGATATTTAATAAATAATTAATTAAATATAATTATTCAAAATATCGAGAGGCCTTAGATATCTGATCTCAAAGCAAGGGAAAATAGCTCAAAATTCTAGCATTTTATAAAATTGTTCTCGAGAAAAAGTTAGAAGCAGATTTCCTGATCGGAAAGAAAAGATCCGGAAAACTCTCGAAATTGAGTTTTTTTCAAAAATTAATTAAAGACAATTCTAGAAGCAAAATGAGAAAAGAAAAATCTGGAAGTATCATATGAATTTTTGGAATTTTTAATGATCCCAAACCGATCAAGTGATTAGGGGTTTGTCGAAAAGTATTTCCGATGCTGTAAAGTAACCTTATGGAACTTAAAGTTTTTGTAAAGAAAGTTGTGGGGCCATGAACTGCCACTTGTAATAGCCATATTTCAAGAGGAAAAGAGAGACAAAATATCATAGACAAGTGGTAAAAGATATCAGTATAAAGTTACTTTATCAGTCCAAGTGGGTCTCACACTAATTAACACATGTTATAACTTTAATATTAAGTATTCCATGGCCTACAAACAGCCCATTTTCGAGCAGCAAACAGAAAGAATAGAGAGAGAGGTTGTGAGGTGGAGAAGAGGAACTAAAGGAGAAATTTCAAGCCCAAAATTCAAGGTAAGAGTGGATCCATGCATGAGATCCCTTATATTTCATGATTTTTACCACTCATCTTCCATTTGTTTAGTTTTATTTTGTTGAATATGGAGTATTTTTCTACTGTAAAACTTAGGTTTTTGAGAGAGAAAATGAGAAAGAGTGAGATTTAGAAGCAATAGATGCTAGAAATCAACTCTATGCATGAGTTGAAACCTATTGGTAGTTTGTTTGAGTTGATTTGAGCTTGTATGGATTTTCTGGTATAAAATCACTGTTCATTGCTGTTGGATGGCATTGTTTATGCAAGGGAATGAATGATTTTGTGATGTTTAATGATGGGGAAATGATCAAGGAATGTGATTATGCATGTATGCGAAGGTAGAAGTTGAAAAATCACATTTTCCCCAATTTTTGGAAAAATTTCGTGCTGCAGGGGAAGTGATAAAAGGAGAGTGATTTTGATTATTTTTATGCTTCCAACGAATTTAGAAGCAAAATTGTGTAGGGTATAAGTGAGGAAACAATCTTGGAAGCATTGGAATCAATTTTGGCAAAGTTAAGGGCTTTAGGACCCTTAAAGTTCAAGAGAAGTTTTAGTGAGATTTTGAATGTTATAATGCATAGCTTATGGCTTATCATTGATACCAAATGCATTATGATATGTGTAGGAAGTTAAGTTGCAAAGGGAAATTTCCATAGAGCAAGAAGAAAATCACCAAAGTCAAGTGAAAAGCTAAGGATTTAAGGTAGCAAAATTACTAACTTTTACATTAATATTGTCATTGATTGTTGTTTATTTATTGTGCTATGTTATATGCTATATATATGCTATGTGAATATGTGAAGTTGTGTTATGGCATGCCATGGCCATATGCAAAGTGTTTTCAAAGTGTATCATAACATGTTAATGCATAGTTAGATAGAAAATAAATTATAATTATGCATGTTAATGTATATGTTAGTGACTTTTGCTATGGAGATTCCAAGAATCTCATTCTCCCCAAAAACATAACCTTCTAGGTCAAAGATCAAGCAAAGTCAAGCAAGGAGATGAAGACTTAAGGTGGGAGATATGATTCTAAAATGCCACAAAATACATGAATGAGAAGTTTTAAGTTGTGAATGTTATGTTATGTTGAATGTGGAATTATTGTATGATAAACCTCTACCTTCCTAATATGGTAATGACAAGTTGTTATATTGGAAAATGACCAAATGAACAATGCTTCTTCACGAATTATTCTGTATTAATTGGTCAATAAATTAGACAAATAAATATTTTTCCCTTGTAGAGAACTTAACAAGCTTCATTTAGAGACTTGAACCACTTAATTTTGATTTTCCTAGAATTAGTTATAAATTTCTAAAGTTGGCCAAAATTTCAATGAATAGTTACTCAGTCCAAAAATTTTCTAATACATTCCTTTGGCCATTCTAATGATTCTAAAGGTCTCTAAGTGGTTCATAATTATTCTCTAATATAAAATGAAGTAAGCTAAGGAAGGCGCTACAACCTTCAAGTGTTCAAGAGTCTCTAAATTCTAGTAGATTAAGGCACACAATGGTGAAAGAATATAATACTCTTATCAGAAATCAAACCTGGTTTCTTGTTCCTTGTATAGGACAAAAGAGACTTGTTGATTGCAAATGGGTCTTTAAATTAAAAAATGGTGATGATGGTTCAATCTTTAAGCCCAAATCTAGGTTGGTGGCTAAAAGATTTCAACAATGTCCTGGAATTGACTGTAAAGAAAGTTTTAGACCAGCTTTGAAAATTTAAACTCTCAGGTTCATTCTTACTCTTGGTGTTAACTTCGGTTGGTCTATTAGATAATTAAACATCAATAATGCCTTTTTGAATAGCGATTTGGAAGACTGAAAGGATTTATATCTAAAAACTTTCCTAATCATGTATGCTTTTTAAAGAAAGCTTTCTTTATATGGATTAAGACAAGTACCAAGAGCTTGGTTCGACAAATTGAGAACTACTTTGCTTAGTTGGGGCTTTATTCATTCTAAGTGTGACAGTTCCTTATTCTTCATCAAGCATCAGAGGACTGGTATGTTTGTGTTAAATTTATGTGGATGATATTCTTGTGACTGAAAATTCTCCACAACCTTTAGACATAATTGTAAACAACTTCATTCTCAGTTTGCTCTTAAGGATCTCGGTCAATTGCATCATTTTTTGGGTTTTGAAGCTTTTGGAGATGAAATATGTCTTTATCTTAAACAAGAAAGGCATATAAAGAATTCGCTTGAACGTTTTGGCATGTCATAGTCACCACTAGTGCTAAGTCTTATGGCTGTAAACAAATATTACTCAAAAACTGGTGGTGTAACTCTCGAGAATCCAACTCTATATAGATAGGCCATTGGAGCGTTGCAATACTTAACAAACACTAAACCTGATGTTATGTTTGCAGTGAACAAACTCATTCAATTTCTCTCATCTCTTACTGATTTACATTGGCAAGCAGCTAAGAGAATCTCTCGATATCTCAAGGGGACAACAAATCTGTCCTTACGCATTAAACTAAGCAATCATTTTACCTTTTAAGGCTTCTCAGATGCTGACTGGGCTGTGTGTTCGGATGATTGAAGGTCCGTTGTTGGTTATCGTGTCTTCTTGGGCGATTCTCTGATTTCTTGGTTTGCCAAGAAGAAACATGTTGTGGCTAGGTTTAGTGCCGAATCTAAATATAGGGAACTTGCCAATTCCACGGCTAAGCTTGCTTGGATTCAGTCTTTAATTGGTGAAATTGGAGCTCCACTTTATCAACCACCAATTGCTTGGTGTGACAACTTGAATGCCCCAGCATTAGCTTCAAATGCAGTTTTTCATGCAAGATCGAAGCATATTGAACTGGAAGATGTTCATTTTATCAGAGACAGAGTAATCAATAGTCACTTGCTTATAAGATATGTTCCTTCTTCTGACTAAATAGCTGAATTTTAACAATTTTAACTCAAGCTTTATCTCACTAAGTTCTGGTTTTTCTGCAACAAACTTGGGCTTACTAATTCAGCAGGCCATAGTTTGAGGGGGAATGTGAAGACAATAGCAGACTAAGCCATCAAGAAGTCCCAGTCCAGATGCCTCACAGTCTTTTAGCCCTTAGCTTGCTGTAAATTAGATTTATGTTATCGATCTTTGTATATTTACACGTGTATATATCTTGTGTATTCTAGTATAGAAATTATTATTTTTATTCAAATCTT
>QFDD01001140.1:0-33979 GCA_006871305.1 Vachellia collinsii
CTTCCTTCTTGGAACAACCTTAACCATTCTGATTGCTGTAGTTGGGAGGGAATCAGCTGTGGCTCCACAAAGAGAGTCATAAGCCTTCTTCTAGATTATGTAAGAGCTCAAGAGTTAGAAAGCTTCAAATGGCTCTGAAAAAGGATAAAAAAATGATAATTATGGAGTGAGACCTTTACCAATAGTTCATCCAAAAATTTGATTGTTTTAATTTGTTGTTGATAGAATATATCAATTATCCAAATTGCTTGTTTAACTGAACACATGTGAAGGACCTTCTCTTTTCTTAAACCATCAATGCTTGACACAACTTCCATGGATCTTGATTTGTAAATCTGGTTTTGGTTTCTCTATTTTCTCTAGAAGGTGCCAGCTAATATCCAAAAGGTGCCAAATAAGATTCAACTTTTCATGATTTCTTGGCCCGTGATTTGTAGGTCACAACTGATATAGAATTTTGAGAGCATACAAAAATTTCTGCTGGAAGTCTCTCTTCGAAATTAATAGATTGGAACATCCCATTTATCAATAGGATAAGGTGCATCAAACACTCTAAAATATTTTGTGATTCATTTAACAACCTAAAGTATTTTTCAAAAGCTTCCAACACTTTAAAACATTTTATTTTCCTTGGTGCGTGTTTGATGTAACAACAAATATTTTAAAGCTTTAGACGCACATAAAGAATATCTCATTGTATTCATACACTAGAAAAATATCTTACAATGCTGGACGCACTTGAATAAATATATAAATGTGATAAACGCATAATAAAATACATTAGGATCAAGGTTCAAAAAACCGGACCGGGCATTGAACCGGGTGAGACAGTGGTTCAAGGGTTAATGGTTCAGACCGGGTTCAAGCCGGAGTTAGACCGGCTATATTAAAATAATATAATTTGATAGATTATATTTTATTTTAAAAAAAATTAGTAGATAAAACCTATAATATTATTTTATTTTACCCATATTTTAAATTTTTAGAGTTTAATTAAATATCAATGATAAAAAATGGGATAAAATGAATTAATTTTATTTTTTATCCTCATGTATAAATTTGTTTAAATAGAAAATAAAAAATTAAAGACTCATTTTGTTACCATATTTTTTTTAAAAAAAATTAATGAACCACATTATCACACTTCGATTCCCCTTTTTTCATTGTTTCTAGTTTTTAAATTTTTTTTTTTAAAAAAAGAGGTGAACCGGTTGAACCAGTGGTTCAACCGATTCGGCCGGTTTGACCGGTTCAACACCGGTTTGACCGGTTCGAACCGGTCACCGGTCCAAATCATCAACCGGACCGGACCAGTGGCCGGTTCACCGGTTTCCGGTCTGAACCGGCCGGTCCGGTCCGGTTTTTTGAACCATGATTAGGATACTTGATGCACATGAAAAAATACTTCAAAATGTTGAATGCTTCTTATTTTCTCCCTTTCCACCAGCTCCAAGAATTGGAATTGTCTGGAAATTACATGTCAGGTCTATTCAATTTTTGTTCTCCTCAATAACTATTTTACTATGATTTGTGATTTATATACATATTTAGAACAAAACACAGTATCACGAAAACACTGCTGTTTTTTTTTTTTTTTGATACACACTGCTGTTTTTTTTAACTCTGATATAATATGAAATGACAGATTATCCAATGTACATAACACACATGTGAACCCTGAATTATGTACTGAATATGTTTGATTTTGTCTCACTAGTGCGAATCGAATTAGATCACAAGTTGTTTTTTTTAACAAAATTAAATATTTAATGAAATATTATATCACACCTATATTATCTCATCAATATTATATTTGTGAGTGTGTGTGTGTGTATTTGGCCAACTCATGCATGAAGTATAATATAATGCTAAATAATTAGTTTTATAAAACGAAGGGTAAAATATAATTTTGAATCATTGTTATTATGGGCCAATCTTAAAATACAACTTTGAATTATTGTTATTGTGGGCCAATCTTTTATGGCATGTTACATCAAGAGGTTGATTATATTAATGCTATGATTTTTTTGTAATTTTTTACTTATGATGATATTTGTTATCATTGGAGCAGGGCTGTATGGCGAAATTAGTTTGGACAACTTGCAAAATTTGTATCTGGAAAATAATCAGCTCACAGAAATCCCTTTCTTTGGTGCTTAAATTTTATTTTCCAAGTTCTGTTAGATTCCATATCACGTGCTTTCTAGGTTTTTAGAAAAATCAATTGTATTTTAAAAATCTGTGAATAATACGGTGTTTTTACTTAATGCATGACGGTATCATGACTAAATAAAATTCGATGAATAGAGATTATTAAGGCCTTGTTTGATTTTTTTTATTTCTAAAACATTTTTTTTTTGTTTTTGGGGGAAAAGCTTGTCTGATAATTAATTTTTAGTTAAATATTTTGTAAAAAAACAATAATATGTTTTTAAAAATAAAAAAGAACAACTTTCTTATTTTTTGGAAAAAAAAACATTTTTCTGTTAAAGCGGACAATAAGCGAAGATTAGCCATACCTTTCTTATAGCACTTGACGGTTTGAACAAATATATTTTTTGCTTAAATAAATATATATATATATATATTTAAGAAAACAGTCTTCCAACAGATTTCGCCCTTTTTTCTTCCCAAACTTTGTTCTCAATGACAGTTTTATAAAACTATTCTAGAAACAAAAAAAAAAGTTAAAAACAAAAGTAAACAAGGCCTAAATAATTTAATATCTGGTCAATAAATTTTGAAATCAATTTAGTAATATATAGTAGCACCAAGCCACCAAAGTTACGGTTGTAACTTCTAATATAAGGACAATAACTTAGTGTACGCCTGTTTACGTCTTCATGATCATTTTTTTTTTTCATTTTCTATTTCATATTTTACAGATGGTCATCCTCATTCAAATATATCTCTCCTATCTCTACGCTCTTTGCGGGCACTGTCCCTTTATAACAATAGCCTAAAAGGCTCACTACCACAGCAAGGTATTATACTAGTTGCTTTGTTTAGTATGTAAACATAATAATTTAATATATTGATGAGTTATTTAATCTACAATCTTAATAATTTACTACATTTGCAGCTTTCTTTAGCATATAATGCAGAGCTGCATTGACTACAGTAAGGATTTGAATTTGATGGATATACTAATAGCTTACTATAGTTATAACAAAACTAGACTTATCTTAAAAATTTTATGTTGAAATATGTTTGATTTAGACAAAGTGATAAACAAGGAAAAAATATTTATTGAGATCTAAATGGTTTCATGACAAAAATTTCGATTTCTTTGATGATTTCTTGTCCTGATGGCTATATATAATCTCCATTTATCTATACTATAGAAGTAAACTTTCGGCATTGAAGACATCCTACCGAGAGAAATGCTTATATACTCTTTAGAATGTCATGCCATTCATATTTTTTCTAATGAAAATGTTTTAATTGTCTTTTCTAGTGGATCCTACAATTATCTATTATAATGTGTTATGGAGAGAGAGAAATAATCAAGATAAATTTATGGGATAAGATATTTACAATAAAGGATTGGAGAGACTATGAATGGCGTGGCATGTCACACCTTTTCCTTATGCCTGCCCATTCCAAATGCATCTAGGCAAAAGAGTCCTACCCTTTCATAAAATACCTTTTCTCCACATTTGTTAGAATGAGATTTTCAGAAAAATGTTAAACTTTTTATTAAGAAGACTTTTATATAAAGCTATCATTTCTAATTAGATCCAAATAGTCAAGTTGATCCTTGGTTTATACTTTATAGTTGTAGTTTGAAAATAGTTTTTGTTTCAAAACTGTTCTCTAGGTTGATCTACTTATGATAATTTTTTAATATCTATTGGTTACCCATTATCGATAACACTTACCTATACTTTAAGAGAAGACATTCCCCTCACAGCTACCTTCTGTCTCATATATTACTATATATATAATTTATACAATTATATATACAAGTCCACTTAAACCAATAAGGCTTATATCAAAATAAATCCTTAACTACTAATTAAACCAAAATTATATGTAAAGGGGTTCTTCCATCTTCCTCTTCATTATCCATCCTTCTCACTTTCTATGCTTCCCCTATCACCACTTCCTTGCCTTTTGAGTTACCCGCCTTTACTGTATTTAGGGAGGGTGAGATTCAAAAATCCCTATAGAAACCACAGTTTATCGTATAGTTATATAGAAAATTCATAATCATGCAAAAATAAGCCACATCTTACATGGCAATAGTGCACAGCACATAATCATGGACATATATCAATTTGCAATACACGCAATTAGCTCGAGGGAACTATCCCGTATGACTTCCTCACACCAAGTAAGTACCATAAAATCCCCTTCATGTGTGGCTCCGGGGAACTATCCCGTAGGACTTCTTCACACCAAGTAAGTACTATAAAATCTCTTCACATGTGGCTCGAGGGAACTATCCCATAGGACTTCCTCACACCAACAAATACTATACTGTCGTTATTCTAGCGTATCACAGCACATGGCACAAACAAGCATGCAAAATTAAATACATAAGAATAAGATAAAGATGGTTTCTACTTGTCTCTCTTTGTTTACCGTTACCTTCTTCAGCAATGATATCTCCCTTAATTGTATAGGCTTTCAAAATAATATGTGATAAAAATGTAATATAGTGTTGCACACCTAGGTCGTTGCTTGTGTAATATCCCAGCTTTTGGTCAACTAAAAAAAAATATAGATGAGGTGTCTTCATTGAGCTACGCACGCACATGCACACGCACGTGGCCAAAACTTCACATTGCTGCCTCTTACGCCTACAACTCATCTCTCATTTCCTGCATTCATTTCATCATTTCCCTCAGGTCCCTATATCCACTTTCCTCCTTCATCAATGGCATCCGAGAACACACAGCAAGAGAGTGTGAATGACAGCGTGAGCAGAGGAAAGGAGAGAGTGATCACACGAGAGTGAGAGAAGGAAACCGAAGAAGAGGCCAGAGGTGCATGCAACAGCATCGTCATTGTCATACCTCCGTTAGCTTCCCTTGATATGTATTAGAGACTAATAATGAACCACTTTAAGGCTTTCTAATGTCTAGAATTAGTAAACCAAGTGAAATTTAAAATTTTTTCTCGCATTACTATTCATTTTCATTATTTACTTGGTAAAAATTCTGAAATTTAAGCCAACTTTGAAAATTATAACTAAATCTAGAAAAATCAAAATTAAGTGGTTCAAGTCTCTAATTGACTTTTATACAATCCTCTACATGGAAAAAAAAAAAACTCGTTTGGCCAAAATATGGCTCAATTGATACAGTTTATTGCATGAAGTTTTACTGTCATTTTTAGATTTTTTAGCATTTTTCCAGATTTTTTTTAAACTTTGAAAATACATAACTTTTTGTGTACACATCCAAATTAGGCAAACTATGGCTTATTTTAAAGCTTGAGATGTGTACTATTTAACTGGAAAGTTTCATAAATTGTGGATCTTGTTTTCCCTGTTTTCAACTTAGCTCAACTTAAAGGTTTGTTAAGAGTGTTGGACCCCTTTTCCACTTATCAACTCATTTACTTTAAATCATGGACATTTAACATATCCAACATAATTATCTAACACTCAAATAATGCACCACATGCTAAAATTGCTGGCACATAAAATTATACATCACAACTTGGGTACTTTATTTACAAACTTTATCTCATAAGCACATTTCCATATTAACTTGAGTCATTCCTCCATCTTTAGGACTCCTCATTGCCTTTACCTTTACTTGAGCATGGACCAAGAGATAATTTGTATTTTTGGGGAGAATGAGATTTCTTGGAAATCTCCATAGCAAAGTGTACTAACAGGCACATTAATATGCATGATTATTCTTATAACTATTAATGACTATGAGCATATCTTACTATATACTGTTAAACTGAACTAGCATATGGCCAATGCAAAATATAAGCAAATGTTTGCATGTCAATATCACATAGTTCAATCAACTCATACAATCATGGCAAACAATCATAATAACAATCATAAGCATTATTAATGTAAGAGTTAGTACAGTTGCTACCTGGTATAATTGGATTAGCCTAGGCTTACTTTGCTTTGAGCTATTGAGTCTGGTAGACTCTCCTGATATCTCCCACGTATCTGGACTGCTCTTTTCGTCTTCCTTTTTCTTCCTCTCCTTTTCCATTGTTCAAAAAATCGGATCGGACCGGCCGATTCATACAGGAAACCGATGAACCGGCACCTGATCCAGTCCAGTTGAGCATTTGAGCTGGAGACCGGTTCGAACCGGTTGAACCAATGGTTCAACCGGTTTGCCTTCTTTTTAAAAAAATTAAAAAGCTAGAAGCACTGAGAAAAGGGAATCAGAGTGGGATTATGTGGTTCATTAATTTTTTTTAAAAAAATAGAGTAACAAAATTAATCTTTAATTTTCTGTTTTCTATTTAAACAAATTTATGAATGAGGACATAAGATAAAATTAATTCATTTCATCCCAATTTTTTTATCACTGATATTTAATCAAACTCTAAAAATTTAACATATGGGTAAAATAAAATAACATTATTGATTTTATCTATTAATTTCTTAAAATAAAATATAATCTATTAAATTATATTATTTTAATATAGCCGATCTAACTTCAGCTTGAATCCGGTCTAAACTATCAACCCTTGAACCACTATCTCACCCGTTTTCATGTCCGGTCCGATTTTTTGAACCTTGCCTTTTTCTCTTTTGCCTTTTTCCTTTTCTCTCTCTCTTTTCTTTTTTCTTTTTCTATACGTTTCCTTTCTTTTCTCTTTCTCTTTCCTCCTTTCCTTTTCTCTTTCTTTCCTCTCTACCTCTCCTAATGGTCCTATATATAGCCAAAATTTTGGCTTGGCGAGCAAGCATCTTTGCTTGCTTGCCACGTACAAGAATTTATTTTTTTTTATATGCTCCGCCTTCTGGATTCCACTGATATATGATAATATAACTTTTCACCAAGAAAAATTTACTGCATAAATACCACCTCTTTTTATGCTTTCATATGGTATATTGATAATATCAATTGGATAACTCCAAGCCTCTCAAATTAATTATTTTCGTTTTCTCCTCTAATTTCATTATGGAAATTCTTTTAGGAAATCCTCTGATCTCTTGACCAATCCATCATCATAGAAAATTCAAATAATTCAAGAGATACTTTACTAATTTTTTTCCATCTCAAACTCTTTTTGGAAGTACCTTTTCAGGACTTCCTTGAGTTTTCCCTTTTCTAAGCTCTCATATACTTTTCATGTTCTTATAGGCAAACTACTTTGAACTTAAGCCTCAAACCATTTTTATAAATTCATATAATCCTCAAGCTATTTTCCCCCATTTTTACCATAATTATCTGAGGCCTCTAGGTATTTTAAATAATTATATTTGCCTCAAAATCCCTCAAATTAGCCAAATATTAATTAATTACTAAACTTTTTGCTCATTTAACCTCAATCTTTCCTCAAGTATGTTTTAGGAGATTATTCTGCATGTTTCTATGCCTTGGGCAATTTTCTTGATATTTTGGGTAAAATTACCAAAATGCCCTTACTTGGTGTTTTAGTAACTTCCTCAAATTTACCATCTTATTCTTACTTAATGACCGAGTAACTTTTATCAAAATTACCACCCTGGACCAAATTTTAGTTACTTGGTGGCCAAGTAACTCCTTTTCTAACTTTTTAACCTTTCAGTTACAAGAAGTTATCTCTAACTTTTTCTGGAGAATAATTTTATAATTTTCTATAATTTCTGAGCTATTTATCTTTGATTTGAAATCAGACATATAAAGCCTTTGGATATTTTAAATAATTATATTTAATTATTTATTTATTAAATAATCTTTAAAATTCCCATAAAAGTTATTCTTGTCATTTTGACCTGAATTAGGCCTCAAATAATTATCAGTGGATTTTTCTCTATCTTTTGAGACTTTGTAAAATTTTCTAATATATTTGTCAAACTTTGATCAAAATACCCTTTGACTTTTAACTAATTATCAAAATGCCCTTGAACTTCATAAATGGCAATTTGGTATCTCAAATTTCAATATTTCCACTTTAGTCTCATTTTTTTAAAATGACTCTGCGGTTCTTGAATCTTCAAAATGACACTTTAGTCCATTACTTTTTTAAAATGATCATTTTGCTCTTACTTTTTCTATATTTGGCAGAGTGGGCACTTTTACTCTTTCGGACCCTTAATTAATCTTTTAGTCACTTGTTTAGCCTTTACATCTGCTTATTGAAAATCTAGATATTACAATCGTCATCTTCACTTCGTTCTTTGTTCTTCAAGTTAGTAAACAGAGAAAATAGAAGCAAGCTCCGTTTCGGTTCAGGTGAGTCCTCTAAGCTCTCCTCCATTCTCTATTTTTCCGGCTCACTTGGGATGAGTTGAGCTTTGTGGGTTGATTCGAGCGTGCATGCTGTTTCTGTTGAAACCAAGGTCTGCGTGTATATATATATATATGTTTGCTGTGCATGTAAAACATTTTGATCCCTGAGCTGTGGTTTCATGCCTGCATAATGATCATAGATGAGTATTGGAGTGAATTATTTCAGTGTGCATGTCATTTCCTCTGGGTTCTGAAAAATCCGAGAAACAGAGCATAAATCTCCTAGCTGGGTTTAACGTCTGAAGAAGAAAACGAAGCTTGGGTCTGTGAGTTATTGAATAAGGGCATGCATATTGTTTTTATTGTTTTTATTTTTTGGTCAGCTTGAGTTATTGCCGGTCCGTGTGATGCGATGGTATTGATAAACTAGAAGTTGAATAAAAAAAAAAAACAAGAAGAGAAAAGGAAGTGTTGGAAAATATATATATATATATATGCGTGTCTGTGCATGTCTATATATATACACATATTAAAGTACTCTGGAGGATTGACAATGGATGAGATATATATATATATATATATGCATGCGGAAGGGTCTGTGAGTGTGTGTGTGTGTGTGTGTGTGTGTGTATATAGACGATGGGAACTGAAAACAAGGAGCCTTGGGTTCTTTGTAATTGACAGAAAAAGGGAATATATATATAAGGAAACTGAAAAACAAGGAGCCTTGTTCCTATGTGTTAGAAACGAAAATAGGTACAAGTTGGTGTGTATCTGTGCGCGCACACACACGTGTGTGTGTGTGTAAGTGTGAGGCTGTGAGTGTGAATATATATAGAGAGACGAAATTGTAAGCTGGGAATGGATAGGCATAGTATGTATACTTATACATGTGTGTTTAGCTCTGGAATTTGGGGAAAAAAAATGTGTGTGTGTGTATATACATACATACAAATTATAAATGAAAATTTGAGAATATATTGTTGGATTTGGGAATTTAAGGAAATGATAAAGATGCTTTTCAGATAATGAGAGCATTGGTGTTCAAAGCTGTGAATGTATGTGTATGTGTGTATATGCAAGTATCTTGGAATTTTGAACTGGAAGATATGAACTGAATACACACACACACTCTGTGAATGGGAAATAAAAATTCAAAGAAATGTGGGAAGCATTTCAAATAAGAAATTAAAGCGCTCTATATTAGTTGAGTAAAGATCTAGGAAAAGGAATTGCTTGAAGGAAAGTTGCCACTGTTTGGCAAAATTATAAGGAAGTGATGGAAGGTTTAAGTGTCTTTAAATGATAAAAGGCACTATGTTCAATAGTTAAACAAGGATTCAAAATTCTTAGCACTGGTTGGTCGAGTTATGGAAGTTGGTTGGGAAATTAGCAAAGTAGCAAGGATAATGGAATAAACAAAGAATTGGAGAATTGTATTCAAGAAGTAAAGCAATCAATTATTAAATTATTTTGAAGTCTGGTCTTGGTGATTGAATTGACTCAAAAAGTTATTCTACCAATGATTATCTCTTTGTAGAGTTTAAGTGCCTTCCAATGACGAAAGACCCTATGCTAAATAACTGAGAAAAATTTAAATTAATTATTGTCCCTTTCTTTTTGGTTAAGTTGGAAAAATGGTTAAGAAAATAATGTAAAGAGGTAGGAATGGGGTCAGGAGAAAAGAAGGAGTGAGTAAACCTCAGGAAATGTATAATTAACTAATATTATATGTGTACATTTTACGATTTGATATTTGCCTTAGCACCCCAAGAAGGTCTGGAGAAGGGATTGCCAAAGGAGGTAACAGAAATCGAAGGGAGATAGGTAGAAACCCTTTTTATCTTATTCTTATGTATTTAATTCTACATGCTTGTTTGTGCCATATTTGTTATACGTGCTGTGTTGGTGAGCATGATTGTACTGTATATGCTTGATGTGCGGAAGTCCTTCGAGATAGTTCACCCAAACCATGAGTAAAATGGTACTTGCTTGGCGTGTGAAAGTCCTTCAGGATAGTTCCCCCAAGCCATGTGTAAAGAGATGCTATAGTTCTTGCTTGGTGTATGGAAGTCCTTCGGGATAGTTTCCCTTGAGCCATGAGTAAAGAGATGTTACAGTCTTTGCTTGGTGTGCGGAAGTCCTACGAGATAGTTCCACCAAGCCATGTGATATGAATTATTGCCGTATGTATGAAAAGTTGGAATTTCAATATATGTTTTAATGCCGTATGAACATACGGCTTGTTTTTGCATGATTGTGAATTATATATATTACTATTTGATAAATTGTGGTTTGTACGGAGATTTTCAAATCTCACTCTCCCTTTTCAATAAAATACAGCTAAGTAGGGTAGCTCAAAAGGCAAGGAGTTAGTGACAAGGGAAGTATAGAAGATGGAATAAACCCCTCCCCCCTTTTTCATATACATTTTGGTTTTAAATTAGTAGTTAAGAATTTGTTTGGATATAGGCCTATACAGCCTTAGTGGTATGTGTATATATAATTGTACAAATTATGTACATAATAATATGACAGAAGCTAACTGCGCAGTGGAAGTGTGGTGGGCCCATAACCTACAAATCCCAGGATTAAACTTGGCTCAGTTGGATTTTATTAGAAACAACTTTAAATAAAAGTTTTTTAAAAAAAGTTTTAAATTTTTTTTTTTCGGAAAATCATTTTCTAATCCATTGACATAAAAGGGGTGTGTCATCTTGTAAGGAGTTTAATTCAAGTTTTTAAACAAATTAATGTTGCAATCAAAGTTGAGGAAGAAAACTATTTGAAGAAGCAATTAAATAACTAAATTTAAATTTAACTAATTCTTTTTAGGGTCTTTTATTTGAAAAAAAAATGAAAATGGGCAGATTGCAATTGATTCAAATGCACATTAATAAAATGTAGTTCCCTTTGGTTGAGATTAGACTTTCCTAGCTCCACTAAAGATAAAAGTTCAATGAATTGATCATAAAGGTTGAACTTTAGATGCCACTAGATTCAAACCTCAAAATACCTCAATTAAACATCTTAACCAAGCTTCAATTGAAATATTACAGCAGCAAGAGGCTCAAAGGAAAAATTTATTCAATTACTTCAAATCCATAAATATAACAACCATTACATCAGTAAAAGTGTTTAGCCCAACTAGATGAAAAACAGTTTCAACCAAGCATTAGTCATCACAGCTAAACCTACTCTAATGAGGATCATACAAACTCAATTGAATAAGTTCCTAGTTTAATCATCAAGCTTCTGAAGGCTTGACATAGAACAGTGTCAGCAACAGCAAATTGAAACTATCTTTACATAAATGCTGAAATTGAGAGCTATGAAGAACTCCAATGAAGAATATGAGCTCAGGCCATTACTACACTTCAAGGAAACCACAGAAGGCTTAGATACTCATAGTAAAAGAAAACACAGCAAGAAAAAAGGAGAAGAAATCAACCATTAAATTTGGAATTTGCATGTTGCAAAATATGAAGATAAGCAATAGAGTTGATGATGGTTTTCCCTCCTTGGAACAACAAGGGTTTGGATGAATTTGTGATTGGAGATGAAGTGGAATGTGTCACACCCCTTTTATCTTAATGTGTTAGAATGGGATATCCCGAAAAATTTTAAACCTTTTAAACAACTTTTATATAAAGCTGTTATTCCCATTTGAAATCTAGAGGGCCAGGTTTCATCCTGGAACCTGTGGGTTATGGGCCCACTACACTTCCGCTGCGCAACTTCCTTTTGGCTCATATTATTACTATGTACATAATTTGTACAATTAACAACACATGAGCATTTAAGCTATCCAGGCTTATCTTATAATAAATTTATAACTATTTATTTAAATACAAAATTCTATGTAAAGGGGAGTTCTTCAATCTTCTTCATTCTCACCTTCTGTACCTTTTTAGTCACAACTTCATCGCTTTTTGAGTTACCCATTTTAGCTGTATTTTGTATGAAAGGGAGAGTGAGATTCGAAAATCTCAGTAGAAACCACAACTTATCAAATAATCATATATAAAATTCACAATCATGCAAAAACAAGCCAAATGTTCATACGGCATTACACATACGGCCCGAGGTCTCACCTCAATAATCTTGCACATCACATACGGCAAATAGATACGGCCAGTGCACATCACATACGACAAACAATACGGCCAGTGCACATCACATACGGCAAACAGATACGGCCAGTGCACATCACATACGACAAATAGATACGGCCAGTGCACATTACATACGGCAAATAGATACGGCCAGTTCACATCACCCCTTCATGGGTGGCCTAGGGAATCACCCCGTAGGACTTTATCACAGTACGTATAACAAATTTGGCACAAACAAGCATGCAGAATTAAATATATGATAATAGGATAAAAAGAGTTTCTACCTGTCTCCCTTCGTTTTTTGTTACCTCCTTTGGCGATCCTTCTTTCAGAACTCCTTGGGGTGCTCAGGCAAATATCGAATCCTAAAATGTATACGTATAATATTAGTTAATTATATGCTTCTTGAGATGTACTCACTCCTTTTCCCTAACCCCATTTCTACCCCTTTTTACATTATTTTCTTAACTTTTGTTCAACTTAGCTAGCAAGAACAATAAGTAATTTAATTATTTTCTCAGTTATTTAGCATAGGGCTTTTCATCATTGGAGAACACCTAGACTTTGCACGGATATAACCAATGACAAGCTCCCTTTGAGTCAATCCAATCACCACGACATAACTTCAAAATAAAATTAATAATTGATTACTTTACTTCTTGAATACAATTCTCCAATTGCCTTTTACTATGTTATCCTTGCCACTTTGCTAATTTCTTAACCAACTCTTATATTTTGATCAACCGGTAACAATAATTTTAAATCCTTGATTACTATTTAACATAGTGTCTTTCATCATTTAAAGACACTTAAACCTTTCATCACTTCCTTATAATTTTGCCAAACATTGAGTTTAGATCCAAAATTACCTTCAATTCCATTTGATAGCTTTGAAAAATTTGTCTCAAAATCAGTGGCAATATTACTCTCAAACTGAAATAAATATCCAGCCACAAAACTAATTAATTTGAGAGCCTCAACAACCACAATTTTCACCACTGGGCATCTCATAGCATGAGTCAACAAACTTTATCATTAGCCATCCTTAAACCATTAAATCCTTCCAATATTGTAATATTATTGACTCCCCACAATTTTGCAGCAGCACCACGCATAACAATCACATATATATATATATAGATATCTTACTTCCTCTTGCTTCCAATGACTTTTCACATGCATAAGTATATATATATATAAATATATCTAGGCATATATATTCCTACACAAGCACACGTGCATGAGTATATATATTTATTTTCCAATTATTAAACTTATTCCAACTTCCATTGTTCAGTACAGAGGGTGCTTGCAACTATAAATATATATATATATCATTCATGGACCCACTCATATTGATATTGATATTTATATTTATATATACACGCATGGACACACTCAAAACTGGAACCACATATACATATTATATATATATTAATTCCAGACTTCCCTATATATATCCCCTATATATATCCATCGTGTATGTGTGTGTCCAGCAACATAAGTATTCCTTTGCTTGGTCAAACTTCTCTTCGAACTTAGATTTCTCAACTCACAAAGCATACATAAACATACACAGTCACGCATGCATATATACATATATACTTTCACAGCTGCACACACGTACACTCTCCAGAAAAAGAAAGAAAAACAGAACCAGCATATATATATTTCCTTTTCTTCATTAGATTTAAAAAAAAACCAAGACCCCGTAGCTCAAAATCAGCATGCATTTCCATTTTCTTTTCCACTTAAAACAACCTCCAGACATGAGAATAACGCCTTAGACCCACAACGTACCAGTTCCATTGGTCAGAAATCAAAGAAAAGAAAAGGTTAGTGTTCATGGAACAGTAATTCGTGAATGGATCACCAGAAATGGCCTCAAAATTTTATCCAAAATGCTCAAAATTGTTCCCACAAGCTTTGATTAAGCTCATTCCTTAGTTTAATCAGTAAACCCAACCATTTATCTCTGATTTCTCTACTGTTCCTAACTCAGAATCCATCCCCAAAACGTAACCAGAGACGGAAATGGAGGAACAAGCTTACCTGAGTCGAATGGTGTGGTTGCACGCGTTCTCCGGTCACTTCTCCAGAGACGGTGGCTCCCTTTCTCTCTCTCACTGTCGCTGCCTCGCGCTCTCCCTCTTTCGTCACTACTCTGTTCTGGCTCCACAGGAAAGAGGAGAAATGAAGATGATGCTGAAGCCGTGGGGGAGAAGAATGAGAAAAAAAATCTGATGCTGGGGTTATATTTGTTAAGCCACGTGTGTGGCTTGCATCAATTTTGCTTCTGTGTTTTTTTTCCATCATCTCAAAATTGCCTTAAAATACTCCAACAAATATCTTTTTACCCAAATTTAATACTCAATAAGTATAATAGCTACTTTGATCAATTTTGGGTAAATTTATTTATTCTTCTCCAAATTCTTCTTTAAATACTTTTAGCTCAAATATTATCAATAATAGTCCAAAACTTTGTAATTGGTTATTCAAAGCTTCAATTACATTTCATAATATATTAATCAAACTTTGGGATGTTACAAAATGGGTACTAGGGCTGTATATGAAGAATGAAGGTGTAAACCTAAACCTCTTCTCCTCCACAAATATGAAAAAAAAGAATGTGTTTTAAACATTCCCTCTTTAATGTGCATTTTTCCTCCTCTTTTTCAGTTTCCAACCGTCACTCTTTACCCCTTTAACCTAAATAAACCCTAATCTCATTAATCAAAACGCATAGCATAGCTTTGAGTCACATTTTGCAATAAATTTGGCTTGTAATTATTCTCTTTCAGTCCCTACAATTTCAGAAAATACAGTTAAGTCCCAAAACAGCAAGTTCACTAAATAAAGTAATTATTTTTTAGAATCTCCCCATGCTCAATGCAACATTATATTCATCAAAAACTCAATATTTTAAGTCACTTATCCATACTTTCCATGTTAAAATATACGAATTAACATAATGGATTATGCACTTACCAGGCAATCCCTTTTCAAGCCTTCCTTGGGGTGCTCAAACAGATGGCAAATCCTAAAAACATACACGTATAATATTACATTGATTATACTATAATCGAGCTTTATTTAGCTCCTCATTATCTCCTAGCATCATTTCTACCCCTTTACTTTATTTAATTCTCTTTTCTTGACATTTGAATTTTTCAATAATCTTGAAAAATTACAACTTATTTCATAAAATTCCAAATACAAAGTTCAGGCTTCAATATTGAAACTCTCCGTATACTCTTTCAATGAAAATTTCCATTCATTAATTTTAATCTACCGGTATTCTCAAATCAAGGTTAAAACTTGCTACTTGTTAAGCAACCTTTCCAAACTTTCTAGATTTCAGAACCAAACTTTATTGGTTCATAACTTACAATTAACTTATTCAAATAATGTATTCTAGTACTTGTTTTAAACCTTATTATGAGTATTATCTATTTACAAAATTTCATGGTCAACAAAGACCATTTAGCTATTTAAAAATCTGTTCAAATACAACTGTCCAGATACTCACATTCAAATTCTGAATAAAAAAATTCCAACTTTCTGCATTAATCTTTAAAAATTCATAACTTGTAATCCACTTATCCAAATAATGTATTCTATGACTTATTTTAAAGCTTGGGATGTGTACTAAAGGCTCATCAAATCTCATGGGCAGAGGAGGTCGTTTTTCCAGCTTATAGATCACATGAAATCAGTGACCCAAAACTGTAACTTAACTCATTTTCCTAAAACTTATTGATTTGTATCATCCATTGTAACCTCCCACGAACACCCACACATATATGTCTTGCTTTTAATCAGAGATGCACCAGCTTAAATATTTCTACACACCCACAGCAACCAATATGCATACACGCGCGCACACACAAGTATGCATTTTTATATTACTCTAAAATCAACCCATTTAAGCTCCATTTAAACCCCCTTCTCTTCAGATTGTGAAGACTTCGAGAGCCTCCTTACAGAAATTCTACAAATCTGATTTCAGTCAACAAAACTCATTCCTTATTAATAGCTTGAACCCAATTCAACAAACACTAAAAGGCAAAAATCACAATCCTTAAATCCAACTTCCAGTTTACATATATGTATGTATGTATGTTAGTACCATCCGACCATGGCCTTTTGGTTAAAAAATAATGTCTGTGTGTATTTATATCAACACCTCAATCTCTCAAACTTGCCTATCTAAAGAAAAACGAAGCACCCTGTTTTCGGTTTTCGGTTCCACAGAACCCTCTTGGAATATAATTTTATAAAAGAGCAAATATGCAGCAACATTTTCCTAGCAAGCAATGCAACATATAATCTCTTAAGCCTTGATTCGAGTCCCTCTTGGAATATCTCACTCACTCCTCCATTTTCTCTCACTAGAATCAGACTTAAAGCACCTTTCCCTTACTAAAAACGTCTCAGAATAAGAAAACAAGAATGGGAGAATGTTCAGGTGACTTACCTCAAGTCAAATCCAAGCTTGCATGTCTAAGATAGCACTTCCTTCAAGCCCTTCTTCCTCTCCGTCAAACTTTGCTCTCTCCTTTTTCTCTCCCTGTTTCCACGGAAGAAAACAAAATGAGGAACGAAGGGGATGATGAGGCCGAGAGGTGAATATAAGTGGGCTTCCACATGTGTGGCATGTGTGGAGAGGTGATTTACAAGTTTGCCCTCCCACACTTCTCCTTTCTACATTCTGGTCCCTTTTCTTTAAATCCATAACTTTCTTCCAAAATTTAACCGTAATATGTAAAATAATTATTCTGATAAGTTTTGGATAATTTCCTTATCTTTATTAGATTTCCTTAAAATAACTTTTGGCTCAAAATTTTATCCTTACTAATCTTAAAATTTTGTAATTGGTTTCTCAAAATCTCGATTACATTTCATATCACATTAATCAAAATTTGGGATGTTACATGACACTCCAATGATATGTAAGTATTTATCGGTTCAAATTCATTTTTAGGCTTATATAATCGAGTTATTTTAGCCTAAATATTTAATCATAAATTCATCTGATAAACACAATTTCACCTGTAAATTGGTTTATTGCACACGCACGACCAATGCTTTAAAACGTTGTTCGTATCAAAGTAATTAAGGCCGTCGCTTAAAGTTTTTTGTTTAATTTTCTCCAAAACCATCACTAGAAGAGAACTTGATCAAAAAAACAATGCATATGTTAATTGCAGGAGGCATATGCAATTTGAAGAATCTGGAGATAATGTCCCTTGGCCAGAACATGCTTGAGGGATTCATTCCTCGATGCCTCAATAATTTGACATCTCTCCGTGAACTTGATCTTCAAAACAATGGTTTTGAAGGAACCTTCCCTTCCTCGCTTATTCATTCTCTCAAGTCCCTCAGATTCATTGCTTTAAATGAAAACTATTTCACTGGCATAGTGTCACTTTCTTTGATTCCCAATCACACCAAACTTGAAGTCTTCTCAATTTCTTGCATTAATAATACGAGTCTCAAGCTTGAAATTGTAAAACCTCAATTTCTCCCCTTCTTTCCAGTTAAAGATTTTCAGCGTTATTGGATGCACCGCTAATGAAGCAAGCAATCACAGAATACCCTCTTTTCTTCTTGATCAACATGATTTGAGAGTTCTAAAAATTTTCTATTTGAACATTTCAGGAAGCTTCCCAAGCTGGCTTTTGGAAAACAACACAAAATTAGTTTCTCTTTATGTCGAGCACAACCTCTTCAAAGGTCCCTTTTCTCTTAACTCCACCTCAAAATTACTTTAGATGCAATATTTTGATGCTTCCTTGACGAAATCCCTCCTCATATTGGATATGTTTTACCCAACTTGCTTCTTCTAAACTTGTCTTCGAGTTGATTGCAACGTGGATTCCAACTTCACTCGGTGACATGAGGCAGTCGAACTCGCTAGACTTGTCCTATAACAATTTGTCTGGCTATTTGGCCCAAGAATTTGGGAAGGGTAGCAATGACTTGAGGAATCTAAAGTTGTCAAACAACAACTAAAGTGGTCCATGTTTACCTGAAGGTTCAAATTTCACACATTTGCTGTCTGAGGATCTAAGCAACAACAACTTCAAAGGAAATGTACCACATAGGATTATTAAGGGTTCAGAATTAAGAATGTTGGAGTTAAGTGCAAACCAACTATATGGTGAAATACCTAGCTGGATTTTATCCCAAAATTCAATGGCAGGTCCAATACGAAAAGGCTTTTGCAACTTAATTGAGCTCAAATATCTAGACCTTTTGCAAATTAGATTCAATGGCACTTTGCCAAGCTGCCTAAATATGCCATCACTGATCGGCTTGCATTTACAAAAAAATGATTTTATAGGACCCATAGTTTTAGCCAAATGTCCCTTGTTGTTAACTTTGGATTTGACAAAAAATAGATTTTCAAGTCAAATTCCATGGTGGTTCAAGTCAATGTTGAATTTAAGGGTCATCTTGCTAAAGGGAAATAAACTCAAAGGTCCCTTTCCTATGGATATATGTAAGCTTAAGAACTATAACCATATTGGATATTTCACAAAACAAACTTTCTAGAGGGATACCATATTGTTTAAATAACATCACATTTAGAAGCAAAAATGAGATGGGTCCAATGATAATAGGAAAATATTTTGTCCCCTGAACTGAAAGAGGTCCGTTGTTTGATGTCAATCACACAACTAGGGAGCTTTTTCAAGGTGAATATGAAATAAGGTTTTCAGAGTACAAGGAACAAGAAGTGAACTTCACGTCAAAAAGCAGGTATGAATCATATTGAGTAAATATACTAGATTTCATGTCCGACCTATATTTCTCAGATAATATGTTGACAGGTGGAATCCCTTTACATATTGGATATCTAGACGCTATCCATACATTAAATTCATCAAGCAACCATTTGACAGGACCTATTCTAGTAACATTTTCTGACCTTACATAGATAGAGAGTTTAGATTTTTCATACAATATATTGGTAGGTCATATTCCTTCCCACCTTACACAATTGTATTCTTTGTCTATCTTCTCTGTGGCTCACATTAATTTATTTGGTAGGTCACCTTACATGAAAAATTAATTTGGAACTTTTGACTCATGTTGTTAGGAAGGGAATCCTTTTCTTTGTGGTCCCCCACTACAACATAAGTGTTCATCTATTGAGATATCAGTAGGGAGAAACATATATCATTCAGAAAAAGATGGCTTTGGAGATGCCTTCTTATGGAGTTTTGCAGGAGCATTTGGGGTCTTCTTTCTTGGTGTCATTTGCGTTATGTATCTAAACTCTTACTTTACTATGTATTAAATGTGAATTATTCGTATGGGCAGAAGTAAGAAAGAAGCCTTTTTGTTCATGAGATTTTGAACGTCTATAACTGATTGTGAACTCTAGAATTACAATTTTATCCATGATCTGAATGGAAATTATACTGAAATATTCAGCCATTGTATATATGATGTCCCACAAACGTTAACGCACTAGGATAACATGTTGATTTAAACTGTTCCTTGATCGCCTTAGGGATTAAATGCAAAATTTACCAAGAAATGCATTGAAATTCGGATGGTTTCACTTATGGAAACCTTTATTAACTATACCTAACTGACTATATGCCATGAAATGCAGTGAAACAAGGTTTAGGTTTTGAATAACATTTTAGCTGCAGCTAAGTGAAATGTAATGAAATTAAATTTAATCATCTGCTTTTGGATTTCTAAGAACAAAATGAGTGAATGGAATGGAATCCGATAGAAATATGATAGGAAGCATCTCGAGTTGGGTTAGGTGGCTATGGTAGCTCAAATTGGGAGTTAATAATAGAGTAAACTACTTTAATAACCCTCTATTTTGCCTTAAAGGTATGGACTGGGTTGAGTCTAGCTAATGGCAACAGGACTGAAAAAAATAATAAAAAAGAATATTCATTTACTCTCTTTAAATATCCATATCATGATTTTGTTCTATCAATTAGTATTGTATGTAGAGAATCTTTGCGTCTTCAGAAGATCTAAATTGCATATCAAGGCCAGTATGAGATTGTTTTGGTGATGACAGGTAAAAGGAATTGAGAAATTGAAAGCCTCTCTGGTTTTATATCACCCACGCACACATGGATTTGGGGGGTCTAAGCCCCCCCCCAAATGCTTATGCATCTCAAATTTTTTTAACTTCTCAAATGACTTTTCTAGTTTCTTTTTATTATGAGATTGAACATAAAGTGAATGACATCTTATGTACATACATGCATGCTAATTACCAATATACATATATAAGGATCTTATATATACTTCATATACACGAATGTAAAACATGGATTCTTAATTAGTCAAAACACAAGAGCTATCGCATATAAGAAACACAAAAACAAGTGGTTTTGTAAGTAGGACATGGATTTTCTATCATCACTCTCTAATTAGATCATGCAGCTGCATTTATTCAAGTGTGCTTACAATTAATCAAGTATTTATAGCACTGATGAAATTCATTCATGCTTAATTTTGTTCGGGAAGCCAGGCAATAGAGTATTGGAATAGGAAGTGGCATATTGGTGGAACACGCCTGGCTTCACTTTTAGCATTTGGAAGGCCAAATGGTTTGGGTTCCACGCCGACATGTCTCTGTGACTCACACTAACAGCTTTCACTTTACTCCTATCATCCCCCTCCAACGACACCATCTAGGCAACTGTTTTCTCTATCTTGTGACAGTAAAACACAGCATACACATGACTGAGCCAGTGGCACACCACCAGATTTGCCTCTCCCACTTCCTCCGCTCCATGATGCATTATTATTGTGTATTCTTGCTTCGTCACCTGTGTAGACAAAGCTTCTAAGTGTTTTCCAAGCTTGGAAGTGATAAAATCAAGCATGGATTCTAAGGCAATTGCAGACTCATACACTTTAATTGTATTATAAGTGATAAATGATCTGTACTTACGAAGATAAGGGAAAAAGTCACGTCTCAATGCTTTCTCAGGGTCACAAAATTGCTTAGGAAAAAGAGGGAGACACTTGTATTCTAGTGGGAAATATATAAACTAAGCTTAACTCAAGTGTCGAATTAATCAAATCAACAAGTTAAAGTAGTCATTTAATCATTATATCCATCTCCCTGCAACCACCGTCCATGAGTTAATCATGGTTTAGAGAGCATCCAACGCTATTAATTTTTCTTTTATAATCATAGCTAAAGAATAGGCTAAGATTTTACTCTATGCCTTTTTTCTCATCTCTCTTTTCTTACTATAAGATCAAAATTTGAATTATTTATTTTTCTTTTTTTTAATTTGACATTTAGATAATAATTTTATAAAAGAGCAAATATGAGCCATTTAAATATTGATACAGTAATTATAAAAAGGGAATAGGATGGGAAGGGAAGATGATAAAATTGTCATTTTCTATTAGGTATTGTCAGATACTAAATATGATCACCCTCTCCCACTAGAGACTCAAACTTTAGTTCAGCGTGTTACAAGGGATTGGCCTCTTCTGTTATACCCAACACACATCGGTAAGACAAGCCATGAACTAATCCATGAGAATGGTACTTCCAAGCCTAACGATCTGGGGCTAAAAAAAGTTCACAAGTTCAAACCCACCCCTACAAGTTGATGCCCGTTAAAATTGAGCCTAGTACTCTCAAACGCAAGCCCACCTAAAAGGATACGTATCATTTTTCTGCTTTACCTTTTCCCAAGGGTGGGTGTACCCACACACATACTTAAATAATTTTATACAAACAGGTTGAGTTTAAAAGAAAGGGTTAATCTCCACAATATGATGAACTAAAATTCAAATTTATATGGGAGAAGTGCCCACATTTAGTACCTAATAGTATGTTTGTAACACCTCACTCAGTCCTTTTTTATATTCATTAGAGACTCTTATTAAACTACTTAAATACCTTCTGTAACACCTCATTTTTCACCTCTTTAACTTCATTAGAGACCACTATTGAACCTTTCTAATGATTTCCAAGGATAAAATGAAGCAAGGAAATGAAATTCCAAAGTTAGCCAAAAGTCAGTATTCATTTGTTAAAAATTCAGATTTTTAGGCCAACTTTAAAAATTCATAACTAATTCTAGAAAAATCAAAATTGAGTGGTTCAAGTCTCTAAATGAAGATTATGAAATTCTATACAGGGGTAAAATACCAATTTATCCAATTTCTTGCCCAATTAATACAGTTTAATACATGAACTTGTACTGTTCATATGGTAAATTATCATTTTTCCAGGTTTTCCTCCTAAATTTGGGAGACCATAACTTTTCGTACAAATGTCCAAATCCAATGATATTGGTCTCATTTTGAAGTTTATCATATGAAATATTTATCTGGAAAAGTTCACATTATTTTAACGTCATTTGCTATTTTTCCCAGCAGCTTAAAGTTAGGGTCTTGGCAAGGGTGTTGGACCCTTTTCTGCCTTTTTAGCTTGTTCAACTTCTAACTTGACATACATGATTCCATTCCACATAATCCCTTAACAAACTCAGCATATATATACACAAGATTACCCAAGTATCCATATAGCAAAATATGCGGATGCTTACTTTACATTAGTCTCAAAAATCCACGAAACACTTTAACATAAAACATTAAATTGTATTACACATCATAATTCATATAGAGCTTCTCTTACTTCTCTACCATCTTGCCTTTGCCCTTACTTGCACTTGAACCTAGAGAATGTTATTTTGGGAGAGTGAGATTTCATAGAAATCCCCATAACAAAAACACTAACATGTCCATTAACATGCATGACAATTATTCATTATTTGGCTAACATGCATGAAACACTTGCATTCATATTTATCAAGCATTTTACACATAACCATGGTATGTTAAAAGGACATTAACACATATTCAAATATCAAACAATTGACATGCAACATAGCATAAACAACAAATAATCATCAAGGGCCATATTAATGCAAAGTTAGTAGTCTTTGCTACCTTGACTTCTTTCACTTTCCTTATGACTTTAGAAGCTTTTCCTTGCTACACCAAATTATTTTCTTCATACTTGGACTTCCTACATATAATATAATGCAATAGGGATCAATACTAAGTCATTACCAAGCCTTCAAATATGCCAAAACTCTTCTTGAACATTAAGGGTTCTAAAACCCTTAAACTTGTTACACTTAATTCTAATGCTTCCAAAATCATTCTCTCACTTCTACTCTACACAATTTTGCATTTTAAATCCAATGGAAGCATCAAAATCATCAAAAAATCATTCCTTCTCTATGGTACAGGTCTGGACGAAATTTTCTATAAATGGCAAAAAAATGATTTTTCAATTTCCTTTGCATGTAGGTGCCTATTCTTGTTCCTTAAGTACTTCTCATGCATTGTGGGGCTCAAAAACATCGCTTCCCTTACTCATGAGAAACAGAGAAGCATGTCCCATAGGGTTTGAAGATTCCAAAAATTCATATACATCATCAACCAACACAAAACACACACCAATCAACTCCCTAGCATGCTTGGAACAAAACCTTACCAATAGATTCTTCTAAATCCCTCTCTTTCTTACTTTTCTCTCTCAAGAATCAGATTTTCCAGCATCCATAATCCACAATGAAACATGAAAATACACCTATAGGATTGAAGAGGAGAGGCTAGAGAGTAAGAATATGAAGAAATTTCACCAAAATACAACTTACCTTGGATTTATGGGACCTTGTCTTCTCTTCTTTGCTCTCTCTCTCTACGCCACTTGCTCCTTCCTTTTCTCTTATGTTTGGCCGACTTTGTGCTGCTGGAAGTGGAGAGAATTATGCCTTAAAGGATATAAAAGAGGAGGTGGCATGTGTATTAATTAAAGCGGGTCCCATTTGAACTGATAAAATAACTTTGTTCTGATATATTCTAGCACTTGTTTATGATATTTTACCTCTCCTTTTGACCTTGAAATATGGCTCTTACAAGTGGCAAAATATAGTCCTTTCCTTCTCCTTTTTAAAATACTTAGGTTTCCATGAAGTAGCTTTATCGTACCGGAAATGCTTTTCGGTGATTTCCTGATTACTTGATTGATTTATGATTATTAAAAATTCCCTAAGTTCATCTGGTACTCCCATGATTTTTCTTTCCTCAAAATGCTTTCCGGAATATCTTTAATTAATTTTTAAAGAAAACCCAAATTCTGGATTTTTCGGCTCGTTTCTTTCCGATTGGGGAAACTGTTATTAGCTTTCTCTTGGAAACAATTTTATAAAATACTAGAATTTCCAAGCTATTTTTCCTTACCCTGAAATCCAATGTTTGAGGCCTCTGGGTATTTTAAATAATTATATTTGACTAATTATTTTATTAAATAGCCAAATATTAAATAATCTTTAAAATTCCCGCAAAGGTTATTTTTATCATTCTGATCTAAATTAGGCCTCAATTATTGATCAGTGAATTTTTCTCTATCTTTTGGTGCTCTAAAATTTTTTTTGATATTTTGATCAATTTTGACCAAAATACCCTTGGACTTTCACCTATTTACCAAAATGCCCTTGCATTCCCTAAATAGCAATTTGGTCCTTTCATTTTCTTTTTCTATTGTTCTCTAGGCCTTGGTTCAACTTACCATTACTTGTTTGGCCTTTATTTTAGTTATAGAAAGTACAGATATTACACCTTCAAAATCATCGGAATGGCCAACAAGTGAATTTGAAAATTTTGAATTGAGTTACTATTCATTAGTCATTATTCACTTGGTAAATTCTGAAATTTTGGACAACTTTAAAAATCATAACTAATTATAGAAAAATCAAAATTTAGTGGTTTAAGTCTCTAAATGAAGTTCATGGAATTCTCTACAGAGGAAAAAAAAACTAATTTATTCAATTTCCTACCAATTAATATAGTTTAATTCGTTAAGTTGCACTTTTCATATAGTAATTTTCTCTTTTCCCATGTTTTTCTCTCAACTTTGGGAAGTCATAACTTCTTGTACAAGTTTCCAATTTCAATGAACTTAGGCTCATTTTGGAGCTTGCCAAGTGAACTATTTGGCTGGAAAGTTTCAGATTAATTGGGCTTTATTTGCTATTTTTCCCTGCAGCCACAAGTTAGGGGTTTGGCATGGGTGTTGGACCCATTATGTACATTTAACTTGTTTCTTTTTAACCTTGGCATACATAATTTCCCTCAATACCATTCCTTAACAAGCTTAGCACATTTATGCAGCCATATATCCACATACCAAAGCCTGTAGAGTTTCACTTTACATTAATTCCAAAATCCACATAAAGACATCTAACATGAAATAACAAGTTGTCATTACATTTTGGCCTCATCAAACTTCCATTACTCATCCACAATCTTGCCTTTATCCTTACTTGCACTTGGACCTACAAAAAGTTATTTTGGGAGAGTGATATTTCAAAAAAATCTTGATAACAAAAAAACTAACACATTCACCAAATGCATGATCATCATTTATTATTTGGCCAGGGATGCATAAACATGTGATGCTCATAATTTGAAACACTTTACACATAACCATGTCATGCTAAAGGAATATTATCACCCACTCAAATATCATCAAATTAGTGTAGGGTTAGTAGCTTTTGCTACCTTGTCTCTTTAACTTTTCTTGTGACTTTGTTGGTTTGCTTCTTGCCTTTTGAAACTCCTCTTTTACCACTTAGACTCCTACACATATCATAAGGCATTGGGCATTAAAACAAATCATCACTATACCTTAAAACACACTAAAACTCTCCAAAATCCTTCTTGATCCTCAAGAGCCCTAAAGCCAACCTTGTAAAAATTGATTTTAATGCTTCCAAAATCATTCTTTCACTTCTACCCTAAAAAATTTTACATTTTAAATTCAATGGAAGCATCAAAATCACATTCTCTCTTTAAAATTCCAGCTGGCCGAAAATTACTTAAAAATAAGGGAAAATGGTTTTTCAAACTTTCTTTGCATATAGTTGCATATTGTTACTCCTTAACCTCTTCCCATGCATTATTGAATTCAAAACATCATTTCCCCTTCACTTGAAAAATTGGACAGCATGCCCCCCTTAGGGTTTGAAATCCAAAAATTTGCACACACCTTCAAACAACACAAAATACATACCAATCAACTCCACAACTTGCATGGAACATTTCCCTACTAATCTTTCCTTCTAAATTCCCCTCTTTCTCACTTTTCTGTCTCTAAACTCAGATTTTTGAGCAGCCATAATCCACCATGAAACATGAAAATACACCTATAGGATTGAAGAGGAGAAGCTAGAGATCATGAATATGCAAAAGTTGTTGTGGGAGCTTACCTAGACTTAGCTTTCTTGATGATTCTTACTCCCTTGTTCCTTCTTCTATTCACACCACTCTCTCCTCTTCCCTTTCTAGTTTTGGCCTACTTTTTGCGGCTTGGATGAAGGAGAAAATGGTTTAATACAAGTTACCATATGTTTAAGTGAAGTGGGTTCCACTTGGTCTAATGATTTTAACTTTACTTGAATGCATTTTGCCACTTGTCTTGTGATATTTTTACCTTCCTTTACTCTTGGAATAAGACCATTACAAGTGGCAAAATATGGAACCCTTCTCTTCCTTTACAAAACTTTTAAATTTTCATAAAGTAGCTTTATAATATCGAAAATACTTTTCGGTAATTTCTTGATCGCTAGACTGATTTGGGGTCACTAAAATTCTTTAATTTCATCTGATACTTCCATGATTTTTCTCTCCTCAAAATGCTTCCCGGAATTTCTTTAATTAATTTTTAGAAAAAACCCTAATTCGGGGTTTTTCCGTGCATTTTCTTTCGATCGGGCAAACTGTTCCTGACTTTTTCTTGGGAATAATTTTATAAAACACTAGAATTTATGAGCTATTTTCCCTTGCTCTGAGATAAGATATATGAAGCCTCTAGGTATTTTAAATGACTATCTTTGACTAATTATTTATTATACAGCCTAGAGTTAAATTATCTTTAAAATTTTCGTGAAGGTTATTTTGATCATTTTAACTCAAACTAGGCTTCAACTACTGATAAGTGAATTTTTCTCTATCGGATGGTGTTCTGAAAATTTTTATGATATTTTGGTCAAACTTTGATCAAATACCCTTGGACTTGCACTTATTTACCAAATTGCCCTTGAATTCTTTAAATGGCAATTTGGTCCCTCGAATTTTGAGATGCTCACCTTATCTCATTTTTAAATGACCCTTAGGTCCCCTTGAATTTTCAAATTGAGGCTTTAATCCCTTACTTCTTCATAATAACCATTTTACCCTTACTTTTTCTACGTTTGGCAGAATAACATTTTTACTTTTCCTTTCGTTTCTTTTCATCCTTCTGATCCTTAATCAATCTTTAGTTACTCTTTTACCCTTTATATCTAGTTATCCAAAACCTAAATATTACACTATCGAACAAGATTACTTCCATTACAAGGATAACTATGCTTTAGCACAAGAAAAAAAAATAGATGCATCGAACTTTTATTCATACTATACACCCTTTTATATGATAAGTATCAAAGCTATGAAAATGATCATGTCTGATCATCTTCGTCAATGAACTCTAATACTTCTAATTCATTTTAGTATAATTAATCTGCAAATTGTTATAGTTTTAACCGATCCTTAATCATGTCCTTAAGGTTTTCTTCTTCTTCTTTTTATCAAATCTTTATAGTTTCATGCATTTTTAATTAGATCCTTGTAAATTTTTTCTTTTTATCATGTGGTTATAGTTTTATATGATTTTTAATTAGGTCACTATAGTTTTTTTATTCTATAAATAATAAATTATTAATCTTATGTTATTATTTTAAAATTTTTATTTAAAATTATATATTATTTATTTTGAAATTCCAATTTTTATAAATATAGAATTTGAATCGTAATAATAAAATTTTCTAAAAATGTAATATAATTATATCTAATCTATAATTAATTATTAATTACCAAATGACTATATTAATTATCTTGCCAAATTATATAAATATTAATTTGAAATTTATTTTGAAGAATAAAATCAATAAATAAAATTTTAGAAAAGGTTGCATTTTGAGCTCTTTAGAATCTCTAATACGTAATACAATCTCAATCATTTCCAGTCAATTATGAGCGTAGCAATTCTTACATAGAACCTGAACCTAATTAAAAATTAGATGAAACCATAAGGATATGGTGAACAGAAAAAATAATTACAATGACCTGATTAAAAATTGAATGAAACTATGAGGATTTGAAGAATAATTTTTAATCTTGTTCGATATACCATTGGACAAAGGAAATTAATTAATAAAAATAAGTACAAACCTACAAATAATTAATAGAAATTATGGGTTCAAAGGAAATTAATTACTCACACTTTAAGAAATTACCCACACATGGCTTTACATAGAAAGAACCTAAACTAACATAAACACGTCAAACTAGGAAAAGAGTGAAGGACACGGAATTGATAATTCGATGTTCCAACGAATTATTGATCATTCAGTCCTCTCTTTGGTATTTTATATACGAAATTGATAATCTCCCTTGTGAAATTCACTAATTGATGCTAAAATAACACTTCTACTCTCTAATTACTATAGATTAAAAATAGTAGAAGTCAGTATGATCAAAAAATAAAAGAGAGAATTGTGATTAGACCCCAATCAAGGGATGCAATATTTGGCAAGTCTCAAGGACCTGTGAATGTATCTCTTTCATTTATCATTGATAAGACTTTTTGAAAGGTATTAATAAGTCTTTATAAGTTATTAGATATTATGTCTCTTGGTCAGGCAGTTCTTCCAAAATAAAATGTGTTGAAGGAGATCCATCTTCAACAACCTTGTTGAAGACATGATGTGTATTGCGACCCAGCCTTCACCTCTCATTTGTGAAGATCTATAGAACTTGTGAGTTGTAACCAACACTCTCACTCTCACCTTCACTTTTCAACCCCAATGTTAACTCTTTCTCAACCTCACATCACTTCGTCACGTGCCCACTACTTTTTTAAAAATATGACATTTTGATCTTTAATATGCAAATTAGTTAACTTTTTTAAGAGATTAAAAATAGTTAAATAAATTACTTAATTGTAATAGATATTATGAAATACTTATGTATATTATTGGATTATATATTAATTTATAAGTTAGGCAAATTAATTTAGAAAAAATGATAAATATAGTTAATTAGTTTCATTAATCTTTCCAAAAAACAAAACAATTGACTCCCATATTAAAGATTAGAGATGCTAATTTTCTGAGAATCTTTTTGGATGAGAAGTTAATTCACATTGATATAGTCAAAAAGTAAAAATGACAAAATGCACAAAAAGATAAAGAGCATGGACGGGCATATAATTCGAGGGTCAGTGCAATAGGACTACACATAATTGATTTCCATTCCTAACAACCCAGAAGCCTAGCCATAAATCAATTGATTTTATCCAAAAGGATTAGTCACCAGGATCGAATTAAAGTTTGAATTCTCGTTAGATATATCTATATTATCTCACAATGATTTGAATAAGACTATCTCTACGCAAACCAAGTTTTAAATCTTTGTTAGATATGTTCACATTTAATGCATGATAGTATTTCAAATAAGATTATTTTCAATATGAGGATACTTGTAGTTATAGAAAGGACAAGTTCATCATAAAATAACGAATTAAAGTTTGAATCCTTGCTCTATGTGTCCACATTTAGTACGTGACTGCACCTTAAATAAGATTGTATTCAATAGAAAAATTGTGCTTATAAAACCCCCACGGGGGGAGAAAAGGATTATCGGTATGATAGGAGTATAGGACAACAGAAATCGTTTCCAATCCTGTCCTAATAAGCCTAGTTAGAAACAATTTTATAACACCAAACAATCAACAATAAGCCAAGTCATCATCGGGCAAAAAAAAGTCATCAATAATAAACGACTGAGTCAACTATAAATGACTCATCGTCATGACAGAAACGTCAAGACCAGAATTCAATGTTTATGCTTTTTGTTTTTTTGGGGCTAACAAACCAATTTTTACGTTAAACCTATATTTATGCCAGTGCGACCATTTCGTCTTTACCCAGTGAAACCAATGTTTTGAAAGAGGGACGTTATACAGAAAAAGACTTTTATGATTCAAGGGTAAAACCCATGGTGAAACTCATAGCGTAATAATTAAATAAATATTTAATAAAATATAATTACCTTCGTATACCTATAATAAAATATATAATATGGTTACAAATAATTTGAAAATATGTTGGACTTTTCGAGGGGCAATTTTTTTAATAGGTTTTTCATTTTTTTTCCAGCCCTTTTCTGGCAAGTCTTAAAACCCATTCAGTTTTTAAAAAGCTATTTTGTTCCCAATTTATTTTCAGGTTCCGAATCAATGATAGCACTCAAATCCAAGACAACTCACTTCATTTATAAAATATTTTTATGATCTAAACCGAGCCGCAGTAAATCATACTCCTAACAACTCAAAACCTTATTCTTAAATAAAAAAGGTGATAATTAAAGCCAAATGCCAATGGGTTGGTAAGAACCAAAAAAAAAAAAACACACACACACACACGCGCACACACAAAATGTAGAAAGCGGACTAATAGGCCTATATAGACTCGGTTCACAGGTGAAGAAACCAGAGAAGATTGAAGCAAAGGAAGCAAATAGTGAAAAATGGGATATTCAGTGAGAGAAAAAGTGTGGTGGGTGTTGTCTGTTATTATAATAGTATTATTAGGGTTTAATGGAGCAAGTGAGGGATGCTTAAAAGAGGAGAGAGAAGCTCTTCTGAAACTCAAAGAAGCTTTCAATTGCCCAAATGGCTCTTCTCTTCCTTCTTGGAACAACCTGAACAATTCTGATTGTTGTAGTTGGGAGGGAATCAGCTGTGACAGCTCCACACAGAGAGTCATAAGCCTTCTTCTGAACCATAAAAGAGCTCAAGAGTTGGAACACTTCAATTGGTCGCTGAATGGTTCTTATTTTCTCCCTTTCCACCAGCTTCAAGAATTGGATTTGTCTGGAGATTACTTGTCAGGTCTCTTCTTCTCCCCACTATTTTATTATGATCTGTGATTCATATTTAGAACATATTTAAGTGACTGATGATATATATGTATGTATGTATGTATATAAATATATATTGTTATTATTGAATCAGGGCTATTTGGAGAAATTAGGTTGGGCAACTTGCAAGCATTGTATCTGGAAGATAATCAGCTCACCGAAATCCCGGTCTTTGGTGCTTAATCATAGATGCCATTATATGCCATATCGTCCTTTGATTCTTGCCATTGTTTATTCGATCTTGTATTTTTTAAATAAAATTTTTTTAAAATACAAAATACTTGAAAAAGTATTTAAAATATTCATTTGAGCATGTATTTTTCAAATAAAAAAGTATAATATGCTTGAATTTATAGTTATAATAACAACTGTTATTTTTTTTTTAAATGACTTGATATGCAATAAAAGTTATTAAAAAATACAATATAAAAAAGTCTTTAACTTTAACGTGATTTTAATGGTAAATGAGTTGATAGATGAAGTATGAAACATTGGGGTCCTTAATTTAAAATTTTAAAGGTCATGGAAGTCATGCACAACTAACACAAAGTTTATAAGGGTTTTGTGTATTTTAGCTTTTTTTTAATATTTCTATTACATATTTTACAGATGTTATTCATTCAAACAATTCGAAAACTTTTGAATACCCTTCAAATTATTCGGAGGATGGTCATCCAGAATCTAATGTCTCTCATATCTCTACCCTCTTTGCGGACACTGTCCCTTATTAACAATAGCATAAAGGGCTCACTGCCACAACAAGGTATTGTGTTTAATTTGTAGCTTTCTTTAGTAAAGATAAGTTACTACATGAGTTATAGAATAGATTGATCAAGTACTTAATCTACTATCTTTATAATTTTCTATATTTATAGATTATTTACTAATCTACTATTTTTATAATTTTCTATATTTATAGATTCTTTACTGTATAATATAGAGCTGATGCATTGACTCAAAAAGTAAGGATTTTATTTACATAATGTATTTTTCCCTGGAGAGAACGAATAAATTTCATACTCTCTAGTCTTTAATGTAATAGAAAAGTAATTAATATGTAGATACTAACCTTGTCCTTAGAGCCAATAAACTTTTTTAAAGGGAGATTAAGGAAACTAAATGTATTACTTGAAATTATTTATATTTATCATATATTTTTTTCTAAAATAATTTGTTTGAGTTATAAAATGATATATAATTTAATTATACTCATAAATAAATACTTTTGAACAATATATTTAGCTTCCTTAATTTTCAAGACAAAAGACAATCAAATCTTATTTTAAAAAGCGGATGTGATATTACAAAAAATTAGTTTAACTAGTTATTTGTTAAAAATGTTTATTAGTTTCTCTAAAATAATCTCTTATATCATTTGCATAATGGAAATCCTCTTAGTATTTTTGTGTGTATGTGTTTATATATATATGTGTGTGTGATCAGTAAGGATAATTTAGCTCTACATGGTCATTTATCTATACTTTTCGGCAATAATAATTAAATGCATATGTGAATTGCAGGAGGCTTATGCAATTTGAAGAATTTGGAAATATTGTCTCTTGGAGATAACATGTTTGAGGGACTCCTTCCTCCATGCCTCAGTAACTTGACTTCTCTTCGTGTGCTCGATCTTCAACTCAATGGTTTCGAAGGAAGCTTCCCTTCCTCTCTCTTTCATTCCCTCAAGTCCCTCAAATACATTTCCTTGAACGAAAACTACTTCACTGGTTCAGTATCACTTTCTTTGTTTGCCAAACACACCAACCTTCAAGTCTTCACAATTTCTTGCTCTGATAATCCCAACCTCCTGCTTGAAACTGAAAATCCCCAATTCATCCCTTCCTTCCAATTAAAGATTTTCAGTGTTGTTGAATGCACCATGAATGAAGCAAGTGCCCGCAAAATTATACCCTCTTTTCTTCTTCATCAGTATAATTTGAGAGTTCTAGAACTTCCCCATTTGAACATTTCAGGAAGTTTCCCAAACTGGCTTTTGACAAACAATACCAAATTAGTCTCTCTTAATGTCAACCACAACAACTTGACTGGTCCTTTAGAGCTTAACTCCACCTCAAAATTACTTGATGTGCAATATTTTGATGCTTCCTCTAACCCTATTAATGATGAAATCCCTCCTCATATTGGATATGTTCTTCCCAACTTACTTTCCTTAAACATGTCTTCAAGTTCAGTACTAGGGGGATTTCCAGCTTCACTCGGTAACATGAAGCAGTTGAACTCGCTAGACTTGTCCAATAACAACTTGTCTGGCTATTTGCCCCAAGAATTTGGGAAGGGTAGCAATGATTTGAGGTTTTTGAAGTTGTCAAACAATAACTTAAGTGGCCCATGTTTACCAGAAGGTTCAAATTTCACACATTTGTTGTCTGTGGATCTAAGCAACAACAACTTCAAAGGAGAAGTACCAAATGGGATTATTAAGAGTAC
>QFDD01001141.1:0-33606 GCA_006871305.1 Vachellia collinsii
CGCGCCTGAGAAGGTGAATCACGAAATACTTGCAAAAGATGCTTTGCTGATACCTTACCCTTCCTCTGTATCTTATAGACAACACTGAGGTAAAGATGAGCACAGGCTGACAACTTATAATTAGGTATCCCACATGTAAAACAGTACTTCAATTCATTTAAGCTTAGACCTGTAATAATGCTTAGCTGCAAAGAGGTTCTTTTCAATTCTTTTTCAGATAGAGATTCCTCAGCAGCTTGTTCTATTGTATCAATTGCTTGTTCAAGACTTCTTATGACTTTGGTCTCGGTACTGTTCTCATCTTCCAGTTCAATGAAATTCAAGGAGGAAAAACAATTGTGACGCAATGAGGTCCGGAAATCTTCATCTTTTAGAAAGCGTTTTATATATCCATTTAGAATAGAAACAACTGCTTGTACAGCAACTTCGTCAAGAGCTAAATCAACTGGTGTCTGCAAAGCATGCCCATGATTTTTATCGTAACTGTTTTCAAAGCTTTCATTAGTTGATCGACTGTCTGATCTCTCATGTTGCTTTATATTCTTCTTTGTACTTGCACTCAACTGTCCAACCTTATGTGTACTAGAACTGCTGCTATGCCTCTTCTCCAACTTTGAATCCTTGAGTAGCATCCTGGGCCACTTATCCCTATTCCTAAAGTCATCCAAATACTCTTCATTCCTTCTATTTGCTACTAACAATTCATTGGAATAAACATCTTTAACTCTGTCATCTTCTTGCTCATCCAGCTCAATTATCTCATTTTTAGGTATGTATCCTGGTGTGCTGTCATCAAATTGTTTATTTAACTTCGTATTGCTGGAAGATTTCTCAACAATTTCCTTCTTCAATCCATCATCCAATTTCTCTCTTTCAGCAAGATTATCCCTTAGTCTCCCTCTCTGAGCGGTATCACTATTTAAAAGTTCATCCCCTATCCGATATTGTGAGACATAAGATTTTGTTCTCTCCACTCTAACTCTTTCATCTGACACAGACCGTCTCCTTTCCTGGTCCCTAATGGAGAAATGGGGCATCTTTTCAGGATTAGACTGGGAGGAAGATCTGGATCTTGCGATTCTTCTACTTCCCTTGAACCCTTCTTCTGCTAGGAGTTTCTCCAAGGATGAAGCCATTTTTGCTGGGAATTAGATATCTACAGTAATCTTCACAAGGAAAAAAAAATCCTCACGGAGAATAAGTTCAATCCATGAGTTAAAATATTTCGATTGGATAGTACCCCTTCCTGTAGACAAAGAACGCGATGATAATCAGAAACATTCTTCTTCATCATTTGAAAAATAAATTTTAAAGAATAGCTTCTAAAAAAATTAAAAAGAATAATTTTTAGAAAACCATGATTTTTATCCCAAATCATAATTTTGAAGAGTTAAAAGCTATTCTGGAGAATCTGAATATGTTTATCTATTATGTTTTGAAATCATGATTTTAGATCCATAAACTATTTTACATTTTCGAAACATATTTATCAACAACTTCTTCAAAATTATGGTTTTCCTTCAAAACCATAAGTTTGCTACTTTGTCAAACATGCACGCAGTGATATTAAATAAATGCCAATCTTTAAATTAGAAGCAATTCTAGAAATGATATTCCTATTATTCAAGCTGACTTCTATCACAAGTTAACAACAACTGTGGATGAAAAAGGAATAATAAAATAGATTTTAAAAAAGGGAGTAATAAAAGTAGAAAAATTCCTGTTCGCCAACCATGGAGTTAGGATACAAATCTGAAACCAGGATCAGTTTCAGAAACACTGTTTGTATTATTCGTGCTGTCTTCCGTCACAAGTTAACAGTAACTCTATAAGAAAAAGAATATAAAACGGAATAATAATCCCAAACATTCATGTTCTCATAAACACGAAGCTGAGAGACACAATTAAAGAAATATTAAGATCTGTAACTGGATTCATTTTCGGAAATCTTACTCTTATTTATCATTCATGCTGAGACTTCCATTGCAAGTAAACAATAACACTGGCATATATGAACAAAGAAGATAAAGACGCACCAAGCAGAAGATTCAGAAATTTCCATTCATCCGAAATCCAGGAACGTTGGAACGAACACCTGAAATCCAATTGATCTAGCTAGCACCGAGTCTCGGAATCCAATAGTAGGAAAGTTGAGAATAATACTCAAGAGAATATTGAGGAAGAGAACAAAGGAGAACGGTGATTGGAGAAAATCCATGAGCGCGTCGTGCGATGATTAAATTAAAGAAGAATAGAGGGAGAGGGGGAGAGAGAAAAACAAATAGAAAATAATGAGAAGAACAACAATTGGCGACAAAGAGAGTAGACTGAGTGTTCAGGTGAAGAAGACGGATTGTAACGTAAGAGAAACTATTTGAATCTTTCAATCTGTGTGTGTGTGTGTGGGGCTGGTGAAGGTTAAGGTGAAGGCAGCCATTATGATTAGTTTAATGGATTCGGTATTGGCCGGCCGTTGCAGGTTTTAACGCTAGTGACCGCTCACTATCTTTGCTGAGTACCATGAATGGTTCATCCACTCAAGTCTTTTAATTGCATGTATTAAAACTCTTTTTGGGAGAGGTGGGTCAAATCAATGAACTTTTTTTTGGTCCATATCATACTATTTATTTTTTATTCTAAATATAAGAGTTAGTTCACTTTTTTTATTAAAAAAATTAAATACCTTGTGTAAAACTATTTATTTATGCATATTATTATTTTATATATCATCAAATAAAATTAATTTAAAAAAAATAATAAATATAAATGCTTTGAATTAATTTATTCAGATTTATTAATTTTTACTGAAAAAAAAGTTAATTAACTTTAGAGGGTATTGAACTTCAAACATTGTGATTATAAAAAAAAAATTTTAAAAAAAAAAACAACTTAGCCTCCCCCTCCTATAATATTATTGCGTTTTTTTTAATACCCATTCCTTTCAAAATATAATGTAAAAAGCTGTGAAAGGGTTTAATTTGTTTATTTACAGTAAGTTTTGGACTTATCTCATTATTTAATGGTTTTTTCTAGTTTTAATTGTTTATCTTTAATTAATTATATGTCTCCATTATTTATTTTCGCACCCATTCTCTCTCATATATTTTTTCATTCAATTTCTTTCCCACCCACCATTTAATAAGGATGTTTTAGCAAAATCAGTTACAGCTTTTACATATTTATTATTTTTAACTAATATTAAATCTGTAATTTCATTATTTTCACATTATTTTATATACAGTGAAGTACTTAAATATGACTTATTTTAAGGTTATATATAAACATTTTAAGCTTATGTTTGAGTTAACCCAGATTTAACCACAGTTAAATCATTGATTCTTCTTGAATCCGCCTCTACCCCTTGCTTGTATGGAGAGAAAAAATGAGGAAGGAAAGAATACTGGGAGAGAAAATAAAGAGAGAAATGAGTTTTCCCCTGTTTGTATGGAGAGAAAAAGTGGGAGGAAGGAAAAGTTGGAGAGAAAATGGGGTGTGGATTCCACTATATTTTCTCTCCAACTTTTCTCTACACACATAAAGAAAAAATAGAGAGAAAACTATTTTTCCTTATCTACCCATATGCTTTTTATTACCTTTTCATTTTAAAGTTAACATCTAACTTTTTTAAAATTCTGATTATAATTTTCTTTTTCTAGAAGGATGACTCATTTAATCCCAAAGCATTTACAAAACATTAAAAAAATTACTATAAAACCTCAAGAAAATAAATGTAATGAGCGAGAATTCCACAACAAGCAAACAATATACAAAAATATAATAACAAATTATGGTATAGAAAGTAATAATATATTTATTTCACTTACTGGTTGTGGGTTTTGTTTTTGTAATTATATATATATATATATATTTGGATTTTACAGTGATTTTCTCAAGTTTAAACCCACCTAGTTTACAAGTAATATTATATGAAAGTAATTTTCTTTGGAAAATTATTAAATTACATTTTCAATACAAATCCAACATAGCCGAGGCCATCTTTTATTCTTTTTATATATTTGTGGATCTTAAAAAACCTCACTATCAACTAATTTTTAATTTTGTTTAATTTTCCCCTTATGTGAGATTCATTTATTTATTTTTAATAATACTATAGTCATTGCAAAAGGACAGTGAAAATCTAAAAAAGAAAAAGAAAAAAGAATTTAACCCCCTTCATCATGCTCCACTCCCCATCAAGAAGTGGAAGTGGCAGAGAAGTTACAAAGATACATTATTTTCTATAAAATCTAAAGTATTATATCATATTATTTATCTCTTCTGTAATTTTGTCTACGCGTGAATTTTTCTTAGCAATAATATTAACATTGTAATAATCTTGTTATGCTTGAGCATCATGAATTAAATAGGTATTATATTTAATCTCTTTTTTAATAAAAAGAACCGTCCTAATGGTAAAAGGCATAAAAAGGAATTAATTCTATTTCTAAGAAACTCAGCCAAGGGACATTATATTTATTTATTCCTCTTTCTCATCATCACGAAAAAAAATATTTCCTCATCTTCTTGTCCTAAATATACAACCTATGATACTAATTAACTAATTCTAAATTAAAAAAAATTATTAAAAAATAATTATTTGTAAAAGATATGTTATGATTGGTAACTTCATCATACTTTATGTTCAAAAAGCATGGCTTCAGACTTTTTTTTTTTTTGAAAGGAAAGTCCACCTATTTTGTAGTTGACCAAAAAAGCATTACGCAGTTGAACTAATATTTTGGAACTGGTCAAAAAGCAGCCAAGTACATTGGTTCATTATTTTTATGTTTTTTTAAAAAGAATTATTATTGAATGATGTTGGCAAAATGAATGGTTGATAAAGAACCGTCTTATAACCTAAAGTTCTTGAGTTTCAATTGTTCTACGGATGTGATTATTTTATTAGTGAGTGATTTATAAGTTCATTTATAAACATTTTTTTGAATTTAGATGTATGTTTTAATCCTGTTAATTGATAAGTTTTCGGAATCAATTTACTTAAATTTTTTTACATAAAAAGAAAGAAGAAGAAATTATCTAACTCAATATGGAAAGGAAGTCAATCTCTCTTCTACTTTTTTCTCCATCAATTTTAATGGTTTAGATTTTATATTTTATAAACCATATTTTCAACATGCCTAAATATTTTTTTTCTTTTTTTTTTCGTCTAATTCATTTTTTATATGGCTATTTCCTCATACGTTCCCTCTTGCTACCTTTTTTATATGTTCTTTTCATCTTTTTTTTTAAATTTATTCCCTCTTCATTTACCCCTCTATAAAATAAATGCATATTTAATATATATATATATATATATATATTACATTTTTATTTATCACCTTTAGTCAATTTTAATCAATTCTTTAATTTACGTAATTGATGTAAAAAAAAAGATGGTAACAAATTTAGCACGGGATGAAGGATGAAAAAAAAACATATAAGATGGAGTTACTTTAATCTAATTTCTAAATCTCTGATTAAATCAAACAATTTAATTAAAAATTTATTAAATTTAATTAGAATTCGAGTAATTTAAATCTATTTTTTTATTGGGATTTTCTCAAATTTATACTTGTGTAGGTCCCACCACTCCTCACGATGAACGTTCTTCTTTTTCAACTCTATTTCGTCTTCTTCCACCTTCTTTCCTTTTAAGTTTAACTGAGTCCGGGGAAAGCACAAAATCCGTTGGCGGTCGACTGGATTAATGCTGGCATGATCCTGCACTGGAATCAAGAAAGGTAAGAAATTAGACAAATCAATTGACTCAGCACAAGCAATGGGCGATCAAAGCGGTTTCTTCGTGTTCTTAAAATGCGCACAACGTTTCCCATTGAATTTTGGTGTCTTCGTTTCTTTGGATTTCGCTCTCTTTCATTCTTCATTCTTCTTCTCTCTGTCTCTACACCGGCGAGCAGCTCATTCTTCTTACAATGAAGTTCATTTTCGGACTTCTCTCATTTGTCACTGTCGGCTTAATCATCGGTAATTATGGTTGTTTGGTGTGACTCTCACATGTGATTTTCCAGTTGAGTTTCATGTTGTTTTGTTAGGGAAGGAGAAATGGTACATTTTGTTTTATTTGTTTCATCCGTAAGTAACTGACTTACAACTTCAGGATGACGATCATGAATTCATGATGGCTTCTTAACATTCAGTTTCTATAGGAAGGGGGATTTCTCAGTTTCTGGTTTTGCTGCAGTATTTTCACTGTGAAATTACTAGTAGAAAGAAACATTGTATCCCCGGGGGGAGAACGAAACAAGAAGTGGGCCCCACTTAATGGGACCACAACCCTTTTCCGTCATAACAAATTTTTCCTGCATTTGTTGTTATCCACCTAAAAATTTGAACAAACGATGAAAGAAGTGAAGTGTCCGAATGCATCTAAGTTGAGGAAACATCCTGAACTGGGTAATTTGTTCTTTTGGGCACTTATCTGTCTTGCCTTCCTGGTGAATTCATCAGCTTCCACGAAACAGAATGCACAATCTAAACTTTTATTTATTTGTGTTTCTTTTCTCCCCTCAACTGGGGTATGAATCTTCTACTTTGATGTAGAGCGGATAACAGAAATAGAATGATGTATGCCAAAAAAAATATTGGATTACTGATTAGCAATTTCAAGAAAGCTTGGCACAATGCAATCATATGAATGAATTGTTTTCTGTTTTGGAATTACAGGTTTCGTCTCTCAATTGACACTTTTAAGGCACTTGGAAGGCTCCCATGGTAAACACGTGCAATCATATTCTGTCACATTGGGGCTTAGGAATTTCTGAAGATGTTGAAATTGTTCTGTTTAGTTACACACACACATATTGACTTTCCACTGTTTGACTATCGAAATGTTTGTCCTACCCTGTTTGATTAAGTGGAACTGAGATACTAATCTTTTAAAAAAAAATTTGGAATGATTTTGATTATTCTTATAGCAAACGACCATGTCTCATGTTTGTACTGGAATGATTTGTGGTTTGAAACAGTTAGTCACCTTAACTGAGTTTAGATCAGGTAACCTGTCCAGGATGGATAAGAGATTTAATGTCAGAAAGATTTATCCTGTTTCAATAACCCAAGAAGCAATCCAAATGAGAAAAAGCTTTATAGGATTTTCAAACACTGATATGCTAATGCCAAGTTAGCTTAAAAGTTACAAAGGATTATGATCATGAATGATTAGAGTAGTCCTTAAGGTGGAGCTGAAGTTGTAGCAGTTGCATGAGGGCTTTTTCAGAATGATCACAATGGAGGCCGAGACCCATGCAAATGTTTTAATGCTTATGATAGTAAGAGTCTTCAGCAATGAGGGGAGTTTAGAGAGTGGAAATCATATTTGGGAGGCCTTTGGGCCTTTTATAGTTAAATTTGGAGTGTTATAATGGCAATTTCTAGCCGTAAGATAGTGATAGGCAGTGAGACATGTAGTGGCCGGATCTGAGAGATTTGATATGAAGATACAGGGAATGCTAAGGTGCTTAATTCTTTTATACACTCAAGACCCTTGAAATTTATATGAATATAAGAAGATAATGATGATAATTGTACTAATTTATGATGTAATTGTAAATTGGGATTTACAATTTAGTTGTCTAGTGTCCAGGAGTATTTTATCACTATCCTCCTTATAACCTAACTGTTTCATTTTAGGCACAGGGATAAAGTCTCCAAGATTTAGAAGATTGCATCAGAGGGATGGTTTCCTTCAATTGCCCAGAGGTCAGTGTCTTAGATGCATACAAACTTTTATTTCTTTAAGTAATTTCTTGTTTTATTGCTTATTGGAAACGTTGCTTGCTGTCAGGATTTTAGTTTCAAGATTCTTAATTCTATTTGGGCAGATCAGATAGGTGTCCATGCACAAAGAAAGAAATAAACCCAGTGGTGCATCAGTAATCCTCACAAAATCAAGACACTTAAACATTAGCTCAATAGAACTTTGCTATCTGTTCATAAATCTTGGCCAAAAAATTCCCATTGTAAATCCATGATGTAGATCCCAAAACATTCATTTTCTAAATCTCATGGACTGGCCGAATTTTCCACAAAAGAAGACTTATGGGAGAAACACTGATGGAAATTATTTGAAACTTGTATTATTTATCGATAAAGATACTTCTTCCCCCCAAACCAGAGAAAAAGATGCTAACTAACAGATTTTAGTGCTTACAGAGGGAAAAAAATAAACATAAAAGATAGAAATAGATTCCCCTAGCATTTGAGAGGTTAGAGACTCCCCCCCAAATCAACCAAATTCTTGCTTAATCCCTCACTTCAGCATTCCCTAGCAGTGTACCAACTCTCTCTCTCTCACACCTCACAACCCATGTGAATTAGTTGGCACTGTTATTCCCCGTTTCCACACCTAGCTAGCTCATCCCAAATTATCACAGTTTGAGTCCCTCATTTATCCTTCTCCTCTCATTCATCTTCAACACTGTAGGTTGAATAAGTTCAGGACCCTCAAAGACTAGCATTCAGTTCTAATTACGAAGATCACAAGCCTGCAAACAAAGTAATCTGCAAAAGCAGTTTTTCTCCTTGTTATGCCCAAAACCCTTGAACTTAATGGCTGAGAAAAGGTCTAAGTTTGCTTGACACACACACTGCACAATAAAGTGACTAAATAATGTTTCTATCTGCCATGCCAGGAAAAATAAGCTTCTTACTATAAGGTCAGTGTTACAATAAGTGTAATACTAGATGCTATTGAAGGTGTCAACACTAACTATGCCCTACCATTTTTTTATTTTTTCGAAATATATGTAGCTTGTACGTTGTCATTCTCTGATTGTAACATTTTCTTTTGGTTTTTCTTAATTTATATTTTCTGATTTTCAGGTTTTCCATTTTGGAAAAATGACAAGGATGCGGAAATCTTGCGTCTTGGATATGTATGTAGATTTCTCTTTTGTTTCCACTAAACTTTTCTTGTTTGAAGTTATTATGTCTCTCTAAAAGAACTGTCGACCTCTGGGAAACTAAAAGGCCAGTGTAATATTGGAAGTATTGTGGAGTTTATTGTTGAGACTCTAGGAAGAGAATTTCATTTATATTCCATAATCATCATTTGTACATATACAGATAGCTGTCATATTCAAAATGGTAATTATATATTTTCCTTTTGTATAATCTAGATTGTTTTTATCATCAATCCCGTATTCTCTTTGTCAACAATTTAATATGTCAAAATTGTATATTATGATGATTATTACTTTAACATCTTGTGATCTTTGTCAAGTCTAAAACACCATTTAGTCGTGATTGCACTTTGTCATTGAAGTAGAATAAATTATTTCTTTATCAATGGAAATGAACTTTTAGGCTAGTCTATGGCTAAAATATGATGATGTTCCTTGTGTTGATGTATGGATTGAATGCATTTGAGATCCATTTTATTATCTTTCTGCATTTAGGGCTTGTTTGGGAAATAACGAAACCTTGGTTTAAAAAGTGATTTCACACAATCTGAGGTAAGTATGTGAGAGAGTTTTGTTTCGACTTGTGTGAAATTGATTTTCAAACCAAGGTTTGGTTGATTGACAAACAAGCTCTTAATATAATAATTTGCAAAGATTAAATTGATCGAACTTGTCTCCAATTATTCTAGTTTTTACTTAGTTTATACACTCTCTCTCAAACTTGTTTGTTGGTTTAGGTCATTTCTCATTGTTGCATGAGTGGAGTTGATTTGCTTGATGAAAACTTTGATTTTGATTATTCTCCTGTTCTCCTTATTCTGGTTGTAGATCAAACCTGAAGTTCTTAGCTGGTCTCCACGAATCATTTTACTGCATAACTTTCTAAGCATGGAGGTATGCCCTTTTTTTTTCTTATTGCCAAATTTTCTGTACTAACATGGTGGATTTGGGTTCATTTTATAAAATAATAGAGGATCAATATTATGGCCAAGTCTATGCTTTCCTTTTTCCATCTTTACTGACACATGCATGTTTTGGTACGTCTAGCAGAATCAGTTCATTTTAAATCAGTTCCGTGAAATAGTGTCAAGCATCATCTGTCACCATATTGCACTTTCTCTATTCATCTGTGCATACCTTAATTGCTCCTGACAAAGCATAAGTTTGGTGGATCTTTTTCTGGTACTTCTAGCATGCTGATGCTAGCTGTGAACTGTGAAGTAGTGTAGGCTGTTTTTGTTTTGTTGGGCAAACCCCCCCCCCCCATATAAGGTCTTCTGATGGGGTGAGACAAGAAAAAATCATGACTACTAAAACAATAAAATTAATACTAATCATCTTTAACAAATTCATTTTCTGAATAAAGCTGTTGAAAATTACAACTTCTCAGATGAAGGCCATTTACATATTTAATTGAAATTTCAAGTTATATTTCCATTACAGGAATGTGAGTATCTTAAGGCTATAGGGCACCCTCACCTTCAAAATTCACAAGTGGTAGATAGAGACACAGGAAAGGTAAATTGGTTTTATTTTGATTAGTTTGTACTATCTAGACATCCAAAATATGAACTTGGATTCCTATAATTTTTTGGTGGTTTTATATGCTTTATTTCTTAGAAGTGAGAAATGAGGTTTTCTTTACATGTTTTTATGTTTAGACAAGGAAGGTGTAGCGTGAGGCATGTTGGCTATGTTTCCTTGGGCAGTCTGCAAGAAATCATAGGGCACCATGATTGGAAAGTCAGATGCCACTTTAAAAAAGTCACATTGACATCGGAACTAGGGATTCCTTTCCTCTCCTATCTCTTGTAACATTTGAAGCTTGAAATAAAAGGGGGCAAACCTTTTGCCTGACAATCTGCATATTTGATGACATTCCCTGCACAATTATTGTGGATATAGATAGAGTTAAAGCTGTTGTAATAAATATGACCACTAAATACAAATTTACACTCCATCCTGTAGTGCATCTGGAATATAACTAGGTCACACCAAATTTTCAGTCCTAGCTAGTGTGCATGGCTATTGTAACATGACCCAAAGAGCCAATTTTTCGATTAAAGGGGATAGCAGCTAAAATTTGTTGTTCTATATTCTCGCATATATCTCCAGCTATAAACACTCATAATATCTGAAAACACCGCAGAACACCAAAGGATCTTATCTTCCTTACATCTCATGAAAACCCTGATGATGACTTTTGAGGGAGTATGAGAAAAGGGGGAGAAAATGAGGGAAAAACTTGTAAAGCCGTGATTATCCCCTTTCTACATTAAGTCTTCTCTAGCCTGTTCACATTTCTATTGTCTGTGTCCTTCAAATAAGCATTGTAGTTTCTAGCCTGCCGTGTAGCCTCTCATCTAATTTTCCTTCATCTTTTGTAGGGTTTCAGGAGCAATATCAGGACAAGCCATGGTATGTTCCTGAGTTCGAAAGATAGAGAACACCCAATGGTGCAGGTAGTTTTCTTTAGATTACAATTTGTTTTGGAGAATGCTTTATCGTTTTATGATTTTTTTCCTCAAATTTAAAATCATATTTGTGGCCTTTTACACAGGTAACTTGGTTTCATCCCAAAAATATTAAAGTCATCCTATTGTTAATGTTAATTGCTAAATTTCTGAAACACAGCACAGACACAAAAGATTTTACTTCTGCAACACCCCCCCCCCTTCCCAGCCAAAAAAAAAAAAAAAAACACGCCAGTACACACCTACAATTTGATTTCTATCTATTTGTCATCTTGACGTGCCTTTCTTCTTGTGAAGCTTTTTTTCCCCTTTAATTATTGGTGTTTTCATTATTATATAAAAATCGTTAGTTTCCTTTTAAAATCATTGTTGCATGCTTGGGCTTAACTTGTACTTTTTTTTAATTGACATGTTCAATAGTGGAAAAAGTTTTCTTTTAGTGAGGATTAATTGACCACATTAATAAAACATGTTCAACTAACACACCCAGGCAATTGAAAAAAGAATTTCAATCTATGCTCAAGTACCAATCGAAAATGGAGAGCCTATTCAAATTTTGAGGTAGGATATAACTTTATTGCCTCCGTTGTTTTCCAACAAAAAGGAGTGACTTTCCTGGTACCAAGGCTAACATATGCAGAATCACAGGTATGAGAAGAATCAGTATTATGTACCCCATAATGACTATTTTGCTGATACTGTGAGTTTCTTATGCCTGCCCTCCTTTCTGTCTTTGCCATTTTGTGATGATAAGAATTGCCTTGAAGTGGCTTTAATCAAACCCTTTGCACCTTGTTTGTTATTTTCTTCTTCCACAACAGTATAACTTGAAACACGGTGGGCAGCGAATAGTGACAATGCTTATGTATCTAAGTGACAATGTTGAGGGCGGTGAAACATATTTCCCAGCGGTGAACTTCTTGCTTCTCGAACTATTTCATTTAGATTATTTTATATGCCATTATTAGAATATAGATGAAGCAGATATGTAGGTTGTCTCTAAAGTGTCACAAATATAGGTTCCTTTCTATCTGAGATAAAAAGTCATGTATGTTTTAAAACAAATAATGGTGTGTGTTTATCAGTTTTGTATTCTAAGTACTATAACTCTCCTAACTTTATAAGGAGACCAGTACTTAGATGTTGAATCAAACATAGGTATAGAGATGACACAGCATAGCCAGGAAGGATTTTCATCATTTTACTTCTCATATTTAGTGTCTGTTGCTAGTGCATATCTGACATGGACAGGTCCTTTTTCTTGAGTCGTCTTTTGCCAGTGCTTCATAAACTTCAGAACTATGTAGTTTCAATACATATAATTATTGTACTTGTTGGTCTGTTTTAGAATTTTCTTATTGGTTTCTGGTTGATAAAGTCATCTTTATAAATTTTGGTAGACTGCTTAAATTCATTTTTATAGATAATATAAAATCAACACGAAACCGCACTATTGATAAGCTATAAATAGTGGGGCTAATCTTAGATTCCATAAAAACTATGGATCCATAATTCATGTGAATGTAGTTGTTAACATTTTTTGGATGTATTTTTTGTTGTAAGGTTATGATATCCTATCCTGTCGTTACAAAAGTATGGCTCTTTTAATCCTGTCCTGCTCTGAGTCTCAAATAACCAATTAGGGATTGAACATTTATATGTCTCAGTAAATCATCTCTTTATAGTTCAACCCAGTTATGTTAATCAAAGCATTTGTGTTTTTCTTCTAAAAATGTTGTTATTGTTATTGTTGTTATTATTAGTATTGTTTCTATATTCTACCTTTTACTTGAAACATACATGGACCTGGTAACATGACAGCTGTAATATGCTGGCATTACCTAAAATTTTGATCAGAATCTCTTGAAAAAGCATCCTCTGGCTGTTATTAATATGCATAAATGCATTGTAGGGTGGTTCGAGTGAGTGTAACTGTGGTGGGAAAATTGTTAAAGGGCTCTCTGTGAAACCTACTAAAGGAACTGCAGTACTTTTCTGGAGTATGGTTAGTATCCATGTTCGCTTGTTATGTAGTAAGAGCAACTGGGCGCATTTTTCTGTGTAACTATGATAAATGAGTTACACTGGTAATGCTTATAAATAATATGTTGCTTTTCCTAATCATTTACATTGAAACCTTTTGATGGAAACCCCTTTAATATGTACAATAAGTGAGAATAGGTCATGGGAAAATTATAATTTGGAAGACATTGAATTGAGGTCTTACATTTAGAGCTAAAATAAACCTTCTAACAAACTTCTATAATGGAGTATTTAATTTAAGAGAAATGTGTGTATGATTTCAATTTATGGAAATCTCATGGGTGAAAATAAGTAACCTTTTTCCAATGTTTTGGTGTGTTATTTCAGGGACTAAATGGACAATCAGATCCGAATAGTCTTCATGGGGCATGTGAGGTACTTTCTGGGAGAAAATGGTCTGCTGTAAAGTGGATGAGAGAGAAGCCTTTCCTTTGACTTATGTTCACCATCTCATAAATATAATTATTTATAAAAGGGTTCTCATCTCACATTATAGTGTTACAAAATAAAGAAATGAGCTTTAGTTTATTTGTTAATATTACCGGTAGAATTACTATAGAGATGTGATATCATATCATTTAGCATATTGTCCAAGAGATTGCTCATATCATTTCATTAAAAAAAAATTATACTAATTTATGTATTTATTTTTTGTTATATTGGACAGATTTAAATATTTTACTTCAACTTATACCCTGCCATTGTTACTGAGTTAGTCCCAAATGGCCTATATTTATTTTTATTTTAAAAATTACATAAAGCTTGTGTTTTTTATAAAGTTTGGAAGAAGATATTATTTACGACTCATGAGTAATACTAGATCTAATCTTTAATATAAGATCCGGTAGATTAATTTGAAAAATTTAAATAAGGTAACCAATTAGATTTTTAGGCTAACCCTTTGCTTGTATGGAGAAAAAATGAGGGAGGAGAGAAAACTGTGAGAGAAAATGAGGGGAGAAATGAGTTTTCCTCTACTTTATGGGAGGAAGGAAAAGTTGGAGAGAAAATGAGGTGTGGGTTCTATCATATTTTCTCTCCAACTTTTTTCTCCACACATGGAGAGAAAATGGAAAGAAAACTATTTTTTTTTATCTATCAACATACTTTTTATTACTTTTTTATTTTAAACCATTAAATTTAACATTTAACTTTTTTAAAATTCTAATTATAATTTTTTTTAGAAGGATAATTTTTAAAATATATTCTAATATCTAATTTATTTTTAATTGTTTATTAAATCCCCCATAACCTTAAAAAATATGATATATTTTTATCTAAATTATTTTTTTGAAATATAATAACACAAAAACATATATTTAATAAATAATTTGATTTTAAATTATTTAATGATATTAATATTAATATAATTTTTAATTATCATATTTAATTTACTATTATATTTGATATATTTTAAGGATACTTTATTGATTCAACTATTTACTAAAATATTTTCATCTAAAGATATTTTAATCATTTAACTATTTATCCATTTTCTTTCCTCTCTTTTTTCTCTCGTTCATTCAAGCAAGAGAGATAATAATATTTTCTCTCCATTTTTCTCTTCTCTTGATTTTCTCTCCTCTTAACTTTTCTTCCCATCCAAACGGAGCATAAGGGTGAGAGGTAATATGTCAATATTTTGTTAGTCTTAAAGCATCTTTGCTTCTTGTTCTTTTTACATCTTACCATTGTTAATGAGTTACTCCCAACTTTGATATAACATTGATGCTAAAAAATTGCACAAATCTGTATACAATATTGATGAAAAAAAATTCCAACTATACATATAGATCATAAATACTATCACCATGCATTTTTCAAGCTTTGTCCAACAAAACCCATAGTTTCCTTACAAAATGCATGAATTAATAGCAAATATCTCCATGGAAGTATTAAACATAAGATTATAGGTTGTCATCTAATAAGAACATGAAATAAAATCTGCAAGCAGAATAAAGGGTTAATACAATATGAACAAAAGGTTAATAAAATCGAATTTAGTCTATTAAATTTTCTTTTATTTTAAATTTAGTTTTCAAATTTCATTTTGTTTAAAATATTAATCAATATAATTTAATAAAAACTTTTTTTGGCCTTTGAAAACCAAAACTAAAATTAGAGTAAATTTGATGGATAAAAAACTATATTAACCCTAAAATTAAATAATCAAAGCTCAAGAAAATCACTCACTCTCAGAATCTCACATAATTATTAACCCTAGACATGGACTCAAATTGAGTAGCATGATCATTACTGTTATTATAACTAGTACTGGTTGACACCAACTTATCATCAACTGCAATCATCTTCATCTTCACTTGTGGTTGATTATTATGACCATCAAGTCCTCCTCCATTATCCTGCAACTTCCTCTTCAGTCGAGCACGCCGGTTCTGAAACCAGGTGTAGACATTGGCCTCAGAAATCTGGCCGTGGTGGCTCAACACCGCCGTAATGTCCTTAATATTCTGCTTGCTCGGATGAGATCCGCCGCTTTCCTCGAGCACGCTCTCCAGAATCTCAAGTTGCTTCCGTGTCGGAGCCCACCGCCGTCTGGTATTCCATATCTGGCCATCGTATGACATTAAGGGCTCTCTCTGTTGCATGTTTTCCACTGCAAATTCTGAAAAAGACAACGTTGTAACAGTCATAATTTTATAAGGCATTGTTTGTAACTTTTAATAATTACATTCTCTCCCCTTCGCAATATACACAAAAAAAAAAAAAAAATTACAGCTAATATAATTTTTAATCCTTTAAATTTGTATGAATTATGATTATTATCCTTCAAATTTTAAAGATATGATTTTGATCCCTATATTCAGAGGACTTGAATGTTTAACGGCATTATAAACATCATTAAGCCTATAGACCAAAATTAAAAGTTGTTAAAAATGTAGAGATCAAAATGAAAATATTTTGATCTCTGTATTTTTGAGTAATTTTGATTTTAGTCTCTACATTTTTAAAGAATTTTAGTTTTGATCCCTATACTTAATGGCGTTAATTAATGCTGTTAAACATTTAAGTTTTTATAAAATTATAGGGACTAAAATCATATATTTAAAATTTGAAGGACTAAAACCAAAATTCATGCAAATTTAGGGATCAAAGGTAATATTAACCCAACAAAATATTTTATTTAATCCTTAATTTTTTTTATCAAATATACAAAAAGTTCTTCCTATCAACAATACGCGCGCGCTCACACAAAACTTTTATAAACTTTTTAAAAGTTATTTACGAAAATACTGAACTAACAAAATTAGAAAATTTATGTTGCAAAAATTTGTTCATAAAATCCTTGTGATGGATTTTGTGAAAGAAATTTCCCTCACCATCACAAAAATTTTGCAGCATTCTTACAAAATATAGTTATTAATATATTAAAACAAACAATCCAATTATAAATATGAATAATTTAGGATATCTATGCAACACAATAGAGTTTAAAATCTAGTTAGAAAGATATTAAGATCAACGATCTGGTTATAGAGATGAACAATGCCAAAGACCTTGTGATGATCTAACACTAAGGTCACTACCATCATTATAATATAATTATCTATATGTAATTTAAAAAACCAATATATATATATATATATATTTTGCAAAGATGAGTGATGGAAGAGAGGGAGCAGACCTGGAATTGGAAGATCCATGAGTTGCTGATTAAGGATGAGCATCTTGTGCATATCAGCAAGCATGCCACATATGTAGCCAAATACTGCTATTTGCATCCTTAGTGTCTCCATTTGCTCATCACTCATCACGTTATTGTTATTAGTTTCCATCTTCCTTCTTATTACCTTTCTGATTTTAATCTATTATATGTGTCTATATATATATATATAGGGAGACCGAAGACTACAAGAAGAACCCTACTCAGAAAGAAAGAAGACGACGACTTTCCTATTTTGATTTGATTGTTAGGGGATTAAGTTTAGGGAAAATATCTAAGATTGATTTTGTTTCTAACTTTTTCTTCAATATTGAAGATATCATATAATCTTTTTTATGATTAAATATTGGATAGTGTTCAAAAGTCGTAATGTGTATATAATTATCATTTTTTTTGGTGATAAGTAGAAGTTTGGTATATTAATTAAAAGCCCCTCGCTTTTTTCCCCTCTTAAAATATGTGTCATTCAATTGGAGGTAATTATGTTTGAGGCACTATCTGACACTGAATGTGGACACATTTTTTAGTGATGATTAATCACATTGAAACGGATTAATTCCTTCAATTAGACTCAATCACCATTAGTTAGTTGGTGTTTGTTATATAAATGGATTTGTACTCTCTCTTCATCCTTTTCCTTTCTTTTTTTTCCTCATCTCATATAATTTTCCTTGAGGTTTTTTAGCAGATTTAATTGCCAAAGTTAAATTTAATGTATTCAAATGTGCTGTGATCAAGTTTAACTGAAAATGTTGACATGGATGATTTCATTCTTAGATGACAATGGAGAGAATGAGTGACTAAGAATAAAAAATTTCGATCCTTTTTTCTTTTATACTGGGCATTTGATCAAGATGGTAATGTGATAAAGGAAGTTGTTGATGGGTTTATTTGTATTAGCAGTAGAATTACTTTTATAATGTAATTTACTGTCTATAAGAAAAGTATATAAAATGATTTTTATCTCAATTTATATAAATTTGTTTTAGTAATATTATGAAAAATAGAGCCGAGCTCGAGAAGTTTTGTGTAGATATGATGTAGTTCTTACTTTAATTTCTCGAGTTTGTGGAAATATGGTTTTATTCTTATCTTCTTCAAATGATGGTTTAATGTTTGACTTGTCCTTTTGAATTTTGATTTACGACTTTGTTGATCTTTTGATAGATGTGTTCATTTTTCCTCCACTACCAACTAAAATTCTAATAAGTCTAATCTCAGATTACCTGGTTTGATCTATTAACCCTTAACTTACTATCTCGACCGATTCAATATACAGTTCAATTTTTAATACATTGCTTAATATATCTCATTACACTACAGTTCATGACTTGGTGAAGCCACTTATGTTATTGTAATATAATTTAGACTCTAGAACTTGCAATACACAGAAGAACAAAGGCACAAAAAAAAGGAAGGAAAATTAATCTTTTGATCATCAACTTTTGATTCAGTTATAACTAGTGCTTAATCTTTGATTTACTGCAACTCAGTTCCTATAGTTTTAACCATTATAATTTAATCCATATATTTTAAAAAATATATCATATATATATAATAAAAGGCTAGTGACTAACTTATAAAATGGTTAAATTTATAGAGAATGGGTTGCAGGAAGTTAAAGTATATAAATTGAGTTACAATCAAATAAAAAACTATAAGAATTGAGTTGCAACGAGTTTAATTTTAAGGACTGGATCAAAAATTGAAGGAGTAAAAAACTAATTTTGTAAAAAAAAAACTATAAAAGAACTATAAGCGATTCCTCAATCTTCAATCATTGAGATCAATGCAATATAACCTGGTGACCCCTTTTCAAAACTTTGAGAATTTAAGATTATTGAAAAATATATTAAATTTGATTGTAACACAATTCAGCCATCTTTGCTTAGTACACGATTAATAATAACTCATTTACAAGATGATATGGTCATTTTTGGAATATTAACAAACTAAATTAACAAATTTATCTATAATTTTTAAGGGTTAAGAGGCAAAAATAATTTGAAAGTTTTTTTGAAACCACACTTGTCATACGGAAGTTATCGATGGGATATTTTAGTCCCGAAAGTTTTAAAATATGACATTTTGGATACTGTCGTTAAAAACTCTAATATTAACCATCAGTTCCTCAACAGAAAAATTAGTCAATTTTAACAAGTTTTGTAAAAGCAAGTCCAAAATGCCTCATTTTAAAAATTTTGGATCCAAAATGCCCAATCGATTACTTCTATGTAACTTGTGCGACTTCAAAAAAAACTTCCAGATTATTTTTGCCATTTAACCCTTTTTTAAAACTCATTTGCCTCAACTATAAACTGATATATAATATAATGATACATATAAATATTTCAAAATATATGTTATAATTAAATTATTTATTTAACTTTTTTATCATCATGAAAAATCAACTGAACTCTACTCTGGTGTTAAGTAATAGATGTAGTATATTATTTTGTAGATGAGGTTGTAGGCTGTTTGTGATTTTGGAGGACTAATTTAGGTTTTTGACTAATTTAGGGGTATTTAATTGTCCTTTTCAGTGTTCCCTTATTTTCATTTTAGTTGTGGTGAAATTTATTTTTATTTTTATAAAAGGGTTGTATTACTAAAATATTTAAAAAAAATAAAAAAAAAAATGGTTTTCCAGAGCTAAATCCGTTGGCTTTCTAACAGGTATATACGGTGGTATGACCCTTCACCGAAAACATAATCAAAGTTTGAAAGTGAAAGAAAGAAGACGACACAAGCAATGGGCGATCGAAGTTGCTTCTTCGTGTTCTTAAGGGACGGAATCCATTTTCCATTGAATCGATGTCTTCGTTTCTTTCACTCCTCTTTCATTCTTCATTTCCTCTTGTTCTCTTCACCGGCAAGTGGTTCGTGGTTCCTACCACCATGAATTTCATCTCTTGGCTTCTTTCATTTGTCACCTTCGGCTTGCTCATTGGTAATGAAATAAGGCAAAAAAAAAAGAAGAAGCTCTTATGAGTTCGAGTTGTTTGGTGTGTCTTTTGCTTGTAATTTTCAAGTTGAGCTTCATGTTGTGTTTTTAGCAAACGAGAAGTAGTACGTTTTGGTTTTTATGCTGTATTGTTCACTGTGAAGCTACCAAGAGAAAGAAACAATGTATCGGAAGAAAAAATAACGGACAAAAAAAAAAAAGGAAAGAAACAAGAAATGGACCCCACTTGATGAGCCCACAACCCTGTTCCTCCATAATAATTTTTTCCTTGGTTTGTTGTTATCCACCTAAAAAATTGAACAAAACATATGAAACAGCCAGAACTGGGGATTTGTTGTTTTGGAAACTTGTCTGTCTAGCTTTCATGGAAAACTTGTAATCTTCCACGAAACAGAATGGAAGTCCCAACCTTTTTTTTTTTTACAGAGAGAGAGAACTGTATCTTCCACTTTCATGTAGGATTGGTAACAAAAATAGAATGATGATACATGTAAAAAATGATGGACGAGTGATTAACATTTCCAAAAATGCCTGGCATAATGCAATCATGTGAATGGATTGTTTTCTGTTTGGTATTACAGGTTCTTTCTCTCAGTTGGCACTTTTGCGACAAATGGAAGACTCACATGGTAAAGGTGGGTACTCATATTATATTATTATGTCACATATGGGCTTAAGAATTTTTGAAGATGTTGAAATTGTCATGTTTTGTTACATGTAGACTTCTACCATCACATTATTGTTTGGCACCTTGTGGTTATAACTATTGAAATGTTTGTCCTACTCGGTTTGTTTAAGTGCAACTGACATACTTATTTTTCAATTTTTTTTTGGGGAATAATTTTGATTATTCTTATAGGAATTGAGTATATCTCAGGTTTGAACTGGAATGATTTGTTTTTTCTATAGAAGACGTCAAAACTAACCATGCCCTTCTTTTCTAATTTTGGTGGAGCAATTGTGCTTCTATTCATTTGAAAATTTTTCTCTTTTTTAATATATGTTGCTTGTATGCAGCCCTCTTGGTGATTAAAACTCTTTCTTTTCATTTTTTTTAATTTATTTTTTCTGATTTTTCAGGCACTCCATTTTGGAAAAATGACAAGGAAGCAGAAATGTTACGTCTTGGATATGTATGCAGATCTCTCTTTTGTTTCATTACCGATGGTTGTTGTGTTGATGTATGGATTGAATGCATTTGAGTTCCTGTCTATGAACTTTTTGTGCATTTTAATGTAATAATTTTCTATGATAAAATTAATGGAACCTGTCTTTCTGTTTATTCTACTTTTTGATTAGTTCATACCCTCTATCTCAAACTTATTTGTTCGTTCAAGTCATTTCTCATTGTTGTGAGAGTAGAGTTCATGTGGATGACAAAAACTTGATTGTGATCATTTTACTGTGCTCCTAATTATGGTTGTAGATCAAACCGGAAGTTCTTAGCTGGTCTCCACGAATCACTTTACTGCATAACTTCCTAAGCATGGAGGTATGCCTTTATCTTTTTCTGATTGCCATATTTTCTGTGTTATCATGGTGCATAGGTCCATTTTATATAATAGAGGAACAATATTATGGCCAAGTCTATGTTTTTTCTTTTCCCTCTGTACCGACACATGCATGTTTTGGTATGGTTAGCAGAATCAGTTCATATGAAATCAATTCTGGCAAAGAGCATCGTGCATCAGATGTCACTATATTGCACTTTCTCTATTCATCTGTATGTACTTTAATTTCTCCTGAAAAAGCGTAATTTTGGTGGATCTTTTTCTTTTACTTCTCAAGTGATGCTGCTGGCTGTGAACTGTGAAGTAGTGTAGGCTGTTTTTGTTGTTTTGTTGGGCAACGCTCATATAAGGTCTTCTGAGGGTGTGAGACAAGAAAGAGTACTCATGGCTGCAAAAACAATAACATTAATACTAATATTTTCACTTATGTAGCTTCTGAGTAAAGTTGATGATAACAAAAACTTTGCAGATGAAGGCCATTTACATATTAATTGAAATTGAAGTGACATTTCCTTTGCAGGAATGTGATTATCTTAAGGCTATAGGGTACCCTCACCTTAAAAATTCAGAAGTGGTAGATGGAAGTACAGGAAAGGTACATTGGTTTTTATTTTGATTGGTTTTCATTATCTAGACATCCAAAATATGAACATAGATGCCCATAATTTTTTGGTGGTTTCCTATGATGCTTTATTCACTTGATGTGGGAAAAGAAGTTAGCTCTACATTTTTTATGTTCAAACTAGGAAGGTGTTATGTGAGGCATGTTGGGTATGCTTCCTTGGGCTGTACTCCAAGACACCATAGGACGCTATGATTGGAAAGTCAAATAATGCCCCTAAAGAATGTCACACGAACATTGGAACAAGGGTTTTCCTTCCTCTCCTAGCTCATATAACATCTGAAGCTAGAAACAAAAGAAACGAAAACCTTTTGTTTGACAGTGAGACAATCTGCATCAATCATGACATTAGCCTGCACAATTATTGCATATATATAGAGTTGAAACTTTTACAAATAAATATGACAACTATGTACAAATTTACATTTCAGCCAGCAGTTCAGCTCAAATATTACTAAATCAGACCCCATTTTCTCAGTCGTAGCTATAGTGCATAGCTATTCTAACATGACCCAAAATGACAATATTTTCTTATAAAGGTGCAGAAACTGAAATTTTTCATTGAATATACTTGTATTCATCTCCTACTAGAAACATCAAAATATCTGCAGATACTTCTGAACACCAAAGGATCTCTTACCTTCTTTACATCTCAAGAAAATCTTGATGATGAGTTTTGAGAAAGTATGAGAAAAGGGAGCAAAAATGAGGAGAATACGTATAAAGCATTGGTTATATTCCTACAGACAATTGTCTGTGTCCTTCAAATAAGAATAATAGTTTGTAGCCTGCCAACTTGCATCTTATCTGATTTTCCTTCATCTTTCGTAGATTATGAAGACCAAGGCCAGGACTAGCTCTGGCATGTTTCTGACATTGGAAGATAGAGAACACCCTATTGTGCAGGTAAGTTTGTGAACATGAACACTTTCATGTTTAGTCTTTTATATGAATTGCCTCCCACTGTTATTTACACCCAACATTTTTGTTTTTAATTCATTACATCATTTCTTCTTAGGCAATGAGAAGTTATTTTCAAAAAATTTGAAGAGTTGAAAGAAGGGGAAACAATGAACATGTAAGAACTTATGGAATTGACATTGATGTGAATAAAATTAACTTAATTAATATTTGAGATGATAATTCAATTATGAGCGGAGGATCTTCTTATTTAACACCATCAAGTGATGGATTGACAAGATAGGGTCTTTACAATGCATTAGTTTCTGCTAACTTCCAAAACAAATGAATGTCCTGTAACTTAATTTGAGCTGCGCACCTGGCACCTTTTCTTTCATTATTTTTTTTAGTGGAAAGCAACAGAGGATCGAAACAATAGCAAGCAGTATCTGGTTATTTATACTGTAATTTGTTTTGGATAATACTTTATAGTTTTATGATTCTAATCCTCAAATTTGATATAATATTTATGGCCTTTTGTGGCAGTAAAAAAGGTTTCATTAAAAATTAAAGTCAAACTATTGTTAATGTTAATTGCTAAATTTCTTAAACAAGGCACAAACATGATAGACCTTTTTTTTTTCTTTTTTTGCTCCATTCTACATACTATGATGCACGACCTGCAATCTGGTTTCTTCTACGTACTTATCATTTTGACTTGCCTTTCTTCTGGTGCGCCTTTATTTTAATGATTAGTGTATTTATTATTATATGAAAATTTTAGTTTCCTTCCAAATCATTAGTTAGTTTTGCTTTATGCTTGCACTGGAGTTGCTTATTTGGTCATTGATTTGTATAGTAGTGAAAAACCTTTTTCTTTTTGGTGAGGATTAATTGAACATTTTGATAAAACCTGTTCAACTTGCACATCTAGGCGATTGAAAAAAGAATTTCAATCTATGCTCAAGTACCGATTGAAAATGGCGAGGATCTTCAGATTTTGAGGTAGGATATGATTTTTTTTTTTTTTTTTTGGTATACCTTCCATTATTTTCAAACAAAAAAGACTGACTTTCCTGGTACCAAGGCTAACATCTGCTGAATCACAGGTATGAGAAGAATCAGTATTTCGAACCCCATCTTGACTATTTTTCTTCTGCTGTGAGATTTATTCCCTTCCTTGTTGTCTTTGCCATTTTGCAATGATAAGAATTGCCTTGAAGTGGTGTTAATCAAACAATTTGCATCTTTTTTTGTGCCTTTTCCTTTGATTTCACAACAGTACACCGCATCGAAAAGTCGGCGAATAGCAACGATGCTTATGTATATAAATAACTGTACTGATGGCGGTGAAACATATTTCCCAATGGTAAATTTCTTGCTTCCTGAAGTCTTTCATTTAGCCTCTTTTTTTTTAAGCCATTGTTAGATTTACAGGTATGAAGCAGATATCTAGCTTGACCCTAAAGGGTCACAAATATAGGTTTGTTTCTATATGAGATAAGGAGTCATGTTTGATTTAAATCAAACGCTGGTATGTACGGAAGCATGTGTGTTGAGCTTTTCTTCTCTGTAACTTCTGAGCCTTTGACAATTTTGCATAGTGGTTTCTGGTTGATAAAACCTTTGTGAAAACCTATTTATAAGCTATGAACAATGTGACTCACCTTAGACTTTGCGTAAACCATGGGCTCACAGTCTAATTCTTAAACATGATCAGACTCAAAAGCATTCATGTGAATGTAGTTGTTGACATTTTTTGGGTGCATTTTTATCACAAGGTTATTGAGAGAGTATCTTAATCATGTCTTGCTTATGAGTTTTAAAGAACCAGTTATGTTTTTTTAACCAAACCAATTATGTATTCAACAATTATGCTTTTGTTATGTTTCATCTCACGAAACTATCTCATTATAGTTGGAATCTTTTGTAGGACAATCCTCTAGCTGTTACTGATACACATAAATGCATTGCAGGGTGGTCCAGGTGAGTGTACCTGTGGTGGAAAAATTGTCAAAGGGCTATCTGTGAAACCCATTAAAGGAAATGCAGTACTTTTCTGGAGTATGGTTAGTTCCAATATTTGCTTATTATATAAAACAACTAGACGCATGTTTTTTCAATGAACTATGAAGGCAAAAATGTATCATTGGTCCTATAACTTTTACGTAAGGTTTTAGTTTGGTCCCTCACTTTTAAAAAGCATCATTTTAGTCATCTAACCCTAATGACATGAGTCTCAAATGATAATGATTTTTTGTAGCAATCATCATTATTATTTTAAAAATTAAATTTAATATGTTAGCATTTAAGAATGTTTTGTGAAAATTTCAGTCCCAACATCTTTTTATGGGGTAAAAGATGAATGGATTAAACTAATTTGTACAAATGATTACAAGGAACGACCAAAGTAAACTTCGGAGCTTATAGATGCTAGAAGGGCAGCCTGAGTTCGTGGTGTGATTAACTAAAGAGTAAGTGGACAAAAAAAGGTTGTCAACAGGAAAAGACTGATTAGCAAAAATACCTTTGTTCCAGATTAAGATCCCAAAAAGCAGCGCCCAACATTTTTTTTTAAAGGATGTTAAGGTTAAAGGACCTTAAAAGACACTTCATAAAGTTATGGGATCAAAACAAAACCTTGTGTCTCTTACCTATGCAACGATTTATGCCATGACTGGTTCAGCAGAAGTATATCCCCACTGGGCTAATGGCAGTGAATATGTCATGCTTAGTACTCTGTCCACCCCTAAGATGTAAGAGTTAACAGAGAAATTTGTTTTAATCATAAATAAAGATGTCAATGCACTTAGTCTCCCTAATTCTTAATTTTTTTTTTCTTTTAAACTCACCTATTGATTGCACATATTGAGATGTTTTTTATAAGAGGAATAGTATCTAATGCAAATAATTAAATGTGGTATTTAAAGGAAACTAACACATATTTTTTACAAATAACTAATTTAACTAATTTTTTTAATATATGTAAGTTATTTAGTTCCTACATTTAGGATTGGAGGGAGTATTGAGTTATGGAAGGAAAATAATGAGGACATTGTATCACGTAATGACGGACTATTATTTAACTCTCAATGCTAATTTCAAATCATATATATATAAATAATATTTTTTTTGTGATGGTTTAACGGAATTTATGAGAATTGTATGTGTGATCTCATTTTTTGTAAACCTCATGATTGAAAATAAGCAACATATATTTATGTGTTGTTGTGTTATTTCAGGGAATAAATGGACAATTAGATCCAAATAGTATTCATGAAGCATGTGAGGTACTTTCTGGGACAAAGTGGTCTGCAGTAAAGTGGATGAGAGAGACTACTGAGACTGTTGACTCAGGTTGACCATCTCATATAAATATAATTAATTATATAAAGGGTTCATTGATGGAACTTTCCCATAATGTTGTGTATGTTATACATATATTAGTGATTGTGAGTCATTACACCAGAGATGATAAAAGTGTACTAGTACAAATTTGATGTGTGTTTGGTTTCATGTTAGCAATTGTTAAATCTATTCCAATGTAAATCCAAACAGACTTTTCATATTTGGCTTTTGATATTTAGATTTTGTGATTGAAATGGGTTCCTCTCATTTTGTTGTGGGCTGGAAAACATTATCAGTTTGACTTATCTATGCAATTTGGTGAATGAGAAGTCTTTTTATATTTGGATGTCTAGATTTGATCCTCTTATTTTGTGGTTAAGAAATGATGTCATTTTGAATGAAATTTGCTGGGTTTTGAGAATTTTTTTTATCAGTAAGAAAGTTCAATTTATTTAGATAAGACTGTCAAGATTTATTTTGAAATATTTCGGGTTGATATCATTTTTTTTTTATTTTTATAGTTTTCCTTTATTTTGATTTTTTGGTTTTAGTTTCTAAAGTACAAAACTTTTAGCAATTTTTTTAACCAAAGAAACCCTTAAGGGTTTCAAAGTCTAGGAATCTTGAAATAAAGTTAAATTACAAAGACCTAAAAATAGTATTATTTTGGGTTGATACTTTTTGAGTCTCGTTTCTCCTATTTAATTTCATGACGCCAATGAGCAAGTCACAATTTCTTGTACTTTCTCTTATCTTTAAAATAAAAGTTAATTAATTTCTTGTTGGATATATTAATAAAGTTAAATAAGTCACTTTAAACTATTATATTTATTATTATTTTTTCAAGCTAATTTGTTATAAATAAATATATAATCTATTGATACACATAAATATTTATTTATCTTCTTTAATTATCTAAAAAAAAAGTAAAAAGACTCTATCTCGCATCAAAAAAAATTTTAGATAAATTTACATTTTAACTCTTATTTTAAATCTACAAAAAAAAGTTTTTTTAATTGATTTTTTTATAAAAACAAAACAACAACACAAGAACATGGAAAGAAAAGAACACCAAGAATGACAAAAACAGCAGAACGAGATGAACCTCTAAGAACTTGGACGATTTCTAGCACATGCTTCCCAATACAACAAGATCATAATTAATCGTCCCCAGAAAAACATGCTCCCGACTCAATTTCAAGTCTCTGTCCTTCTAGACTTTTCAGGAAGATTGCGATTCCCTTCTGTTCTGCCTCATTCTCTGCCACCAGTTCTTTAATCCTTCCTTCTTCTTCTTTCGTTTGCTCTGTGACTACCTTCTGTTTTTCCTCATTCTCTAACAGCGTTGCCTTAAGCCTTGCTTTAATACTTTCTTCTTCGTCTTTCAATTCTTTCATTCGTTTAGCTACATACTTAAGTGTGGCACCAATTTCTTGTAGTCGTTGTAACCTCATCTTTTTCAACTTGTTCTCTAAGTTTTGAATCACAGGAGGAACTGCAACAGAAGCACATCCATCAAATTAAAGGCGTTTTTATAAACGATAATAGGAAATATGATCGTAGGTAACTATAAATATATACCAACAATAACAAAACTTTATCTCATTAGATGGGTCAGTTACATGAAACACATAATATCATTAGTAAAGTAAATCTCTGAATAAATTATTAATCAAAAGATCTCTCAAAATATATATATATATAGCTCTGTTTAATTAAGGCACGCTAGCAGTTGAGTCGACTAGCATAATAGAAATGGTCACGCGAGTGAGAAATTGTGACTAAAATGGATGAGTTTGTGACTTTTTCAATGAAAAATATGTATTATGATAATTCTTTACAACAATTTGAAAATATTGACATGACAATATCAATCGATATATATATTAGAGTTAGTAATCACTAAATATTATTTCTAGCAAAAATATCAAAATAGATAAATGATAACAAAATATTCTGACATGCAATCTTATAATCGTTAAACTAATAGTCATCAACCCGAAAATTCTCATCAGAAAAATGAAAAAAAAAATGCAACCCAACCAATCCATCAACTCATTGGATTGTTTTAGTTGCACATTGATTGCTACGACACTAAATCATCCATGCACCTAGATTGGTTACATGTTCGAGTCACCATTTTTTGGGTTGACCCAACTGGGTCAGTCTGGGTTTAGTAACCATAGAAATTTCTAACCATGGAAATTCCTCTCTCTATTGAGAAATTCTTATGTGCACAAGGCACATCACATCATTTATGTACTCATCAATCAAAAAGCTTCTATCGCTTTATATGAATCCCACTTTACCTTTAAAATAGTGTATAAAAGAAAAAATAAATGTCAGAGAGAGAAATTTTAAAAGATATACAGAACCATAGAAAGGTAATAAAAGCTTTTAATTGGGGGGAGTACAAATAATATGATGTACAAGAATTTCTCTCATTATTGATGTTCCTCTTCATTATTTTACAAGTTCATCTTTCATGTTATATCTTAAATAATTTAACTTCCTCCCCTATATTCAGCCAATATTTAGGAAGTTGTCAAAGTAAATAACAAAAAATTTCAGTTTTCCTCTAAATTTATTTTATGTAAATTAGATTTAAAACCGTTATTATTTTAAATATTTATGTGGCACTTTTTAAACAAATTCTTAACTTAAAAGAATTTCTCTATAAAATTTGTTAGACACGGGGAGGAATTTATGACTCATGATCTTATGCTTTTTTTTCCATGTGTTTTTCAAAATTTATAACTCAATTCTTCAAAAGCTAAAAAAAGATTTTACCTCTAAATCACTCGTAAAATTTGAAGAACTATCTTGTAAATTAAATGTGGTATATAGATTTAGAAATGAGTTGGTTTAAAATGAACAAGTGTGGGAAAAAAAAATTTGTCAGATCAATCTTGAAAATTAAAAAAAAAAGAAAAGAAAACAATTCAACATAAATTGTTCCATATGATGACAACTAGAGGGACGAAGACACCAGGGAAACTAATAACAATGGACAAACCAGGATCAATCTTTGAGAGGCAACAAACAATATCAACGGTGCAGAAAAGTCAGATTTCCTACTGGGACATGAGGAGAAAGCTTTTGAGAAGGAACTAGTCAAAGAAGGCATTGAAAATGTTTGCAGAAAAATCAGATTGAGATCATGTACTGATGCTTTGAGTAATAGGTTCCATATTATCAATAAAAACAAAAAAAAACCTTTATTCGAAATTGCCTTCTTGAAAGCAGACTTGTATACAACCATGGAGCATAGAAGAAAAGCAGGTAAGTAAAACCAATTCAACTATGCCTCTCCAACTATATTTTTAAGCCTATGTTCTTTTAGATCTTTCAGTCGTGCCCTCCAATTCAATTTCAAGTCTCTCTTCTTCAAGGCCTTTCAGTAGGCTTGTGATTGTCTTTTGTTGTGCCCTATCCTCTGCCAGCTGTTTTTTAATCCTTCCTTCTCCTCCTTTCGTTTGCTCTTTGACCAGCTTCTATTTTTCCTCATTCTCAAACGGCATTGCCTTAATGCTTCTTTCTTCTCCTTTCAATTTCTCTCTGTCTTGCTACATTTTTGCTTCAATGTCCACCAGCTCTGCTTTAAGCGTTCCTTCTTTTTCTTCAACCCTTTTCAGTTCCCATGTGAGGCCCTTTTGCACAGTCTCATTTTGTTGTAGTCGTTCTTTCACAGTTTTTTCCTTCATTTCTATTTACGAACAAGATGTGGACTCCCTACACAACAGAATGGTTCAGTATTAAAGATGGCACAAAAGTATGACGCTGCGATTACTTGCTATTCTAGCTCTTACCGGTTAAACGTGTTCATCACTGGATATAAAGATGATACGAGAGTTTAACAAGATTATTCCCATTGAATTAATTTGAGAGAGATACTGCCAGATCAGTTTCAGTTTGGTTTCTCTTCTTCCACAGGACTTCATTGGGAGATACATGCACTATGCTCACTGTCTTGCTCCTTTTTCACAAAAAGAAATGAAAGAAAAAGCTGTGAAAGAATGACTACAACAAAATGAGGCTGCGCAGAAGGGCCTCACACGGGAACTGAAAAGAGTTACAGAAAAAGAAGGCAAGCTTAAAGCAGAGCTGGAGGACATTGAAGCAAAAAGGCAGCAAGACATAGAGAAACTGAAAGGAGAAGAAAGAAGCATTAAGGCAATGCTGTTTGAGAATGAGGAAAAACAGAAGCTGGTCAAAGAGCAAACGAGAGAAGAAGAAGGAAGGATTGAAGAACAGGTGGCAGAGAATGAGGCACAAACGAAGGCAATCGCAAGCCTACTGAGAAGGCCTAGAAGAAGAGAGACTTGAAATTGAGTCAACTGATAGATCTAGACGAACAGAGGCTTAATCTAATAGATCTGGAACCTATTATTCAAAGTATCAGTACAAGATCTCAATCTGACTTTTCTGCAAGTTTTCCAATGCCTTCTTTGATTAGTTTTTCCACCTGTTCATTTTAAACCAACGCATGAAAGGCATATCAAAAAAGTTGGTGAAAGATTATCATAGGTCGATAAATATGGAAGAATATACTAACTCATGAGTAGTGGTGTCAAGAAGGTCATCACTATCCGTAGGCTGCAAGACATACAATAGATGGTTGTCATGTACAGTGACCTAGTAGTATATATGTATGTGGATGAATATCAGCATCATTCATGATCATACCTTCAAATCCCACATTTTCACCATCACTTCCCCCTTTAACACCCTTGAACCCAGAGCAAGCTCGGCTTAAATTGGTGCATCAGCATTGTTGATTGCATCTTTCTCAGCCCAATATTCCAAATTATCCTGAAAAGAGAATAACAACAATAAAGATTTAGCAAAACTGAAATGTGAAACAACACGACACGTTTCAGAAGTTGAAATACAAACCCTGAGGCACGCCTTCATTAGAGGCACTAATATTCCACGATAATCGTAAGTAGAAATCGCCTCAAGCTTGACTTTCAACTGCTCTACCTCTGCAGCTTTTAACTTGATCTTTAACGTCAGCCATGCTAAGCTGCATCACAAAATAAGTCAGAACACCAAGGAGGTCATTTTTTCGGTTAACATGGTAAAAAATGGACTGGAGTCGACACACTAACCTCCTCAGATAGGTCTTCCTTCAGTTTCTCAATGGCTATTTCTATGTGGCTATCCCTTTGAGATTCCAAGTCACTTGCACCAGATTGATTAGCATCCATTACCCCTGCTTCTAGCAGAACTTTTATTATGGCAGCCAACTCACTATTGCTAACATCCTTCTTGCCCTTGATGGAGAGCTCGTCTTTTCGCTGTCTTAGAACAGAAACACAGCCATTCTTCTTACCTTCTTCTAGACAAAGGTCATGTACTACCTGCAGTGCTTCCCCATACTTTGTTCGGGCAGACTCAGTTGCATTCTTTAAATGTCTTTGCTTCTTACTTGGATTACCAATGATTGAAGCCACTTTGACACATACGAGAGTTGAATTTGGTGAATGAAGCACGAAAGCATCGACGGCTCGTTCACATTCGAGTTTGATTGTGGAGAAAGCCGATTGAACAGTGTGGCTAGAACTCGACTCGGATTCTTCCGAACGTGGGCCAGGATTTGGCTTCTTATTCCCCATCAATTGAGTTGCAAAATATGCAAGTACGTGCAGGTCTCTCCTGAAATAAAAACTTCCAAGAACAAGATTAATGTATATGATAAACATTTCAGACGAATAAAGAAAGATTTGAGAAAAAAATGGCAGATAGATTTCAGGCAAAGAAAGTGGTGTGATTAGGTGTCAAGCACAACTCTGACTCAAGAGAGATTGATTGGAATCGAAGGCAAAAAGGAGAACTGCGAGAAAGAGGAAGTACCTGCCGGTGCCGGCGACCAAAAGTGATCGGCGGCAAAATTGAGAGAAAGACTAAGGGGGTGTGACTGCCGGTGCTGGGACGGAAAGTGATCGGCGACAAAATCTAAGAAGTGAAACTAGAAACTAAAACCCTTTAAATTGTTTGGAGGGTGAAGGGGGAAAATTGCACATATATTTTGCGCCACTCGCATAGAGAAAGCCCTCGCGTTTCTGTTCCCCACTCGCAATGTGTGAAGGGATTGCTACGTTTTGTTCGCCCCCACAGACAAGAGAGGTAGGAGCAGCAGCCTCTTCAAATGTTGCTATAAATTCCATTCATAATTCTCCAAAACCTCTGCCCTTCTCTCCCCTCTCGTCGGAAGTTTGAAGAAAAGCAGATGGGAGGCTGCGCCACCAAGCTCAAAGTGTTGGAGGCCCATGACGCTGCCGCCAAAGCCCCCGAACCTCTCCACCAAGACGACAAGCAGCTTCAAGATCCTCATAAGCTGCAGCTCCCCCTCGTTGAAGACGAAGATTCTTGCAACAAACGCAATTCTCTTAGCTCCTTATCCACCCAGGTCCAAATCTTTCATCCTCCACCCAGTACTTACTCTCTCTCCCCCCGCTATTCTTCTCTTTCCTATATTCTCCTTCCCTCTGATAAGACCTGAAATGTAAAACAGAATAGCAGAAGAGAGAAGGAGAGAAAAGAGCAGATAGAACAGAAAGATGATGGGGAGAGGGAAAATCCGAAAATTTGATATTAGTCATATTACTCAGCATGCGTATCCTGCTGACGGTTACATATATCCCCCCTCACGTGAAATGCTCAGGCAATAACCAACTATAAAGCAAATTACTGATATAACCTCCACTATTTTAATATCGTATCGCTGCAGCTGCAAACTGTGGAAAGCGTTTGGCTGGCAATATCCATCCATGATTACCACGTGGCTTCTTCTGGTAAGCCATTTTTCCAGTGGTTTTACAAATTTTTTTCCGTTTATAAGATTCATAGAATCATTTTTATTGTTATAAGATAACCAAAGAAAATAATTCTCTAATTGTATTTGAAGATATTTTAATATCATGTAAACTATTCTTTATTAAAAATAAAAAAAAAAGAAAATAATACACATATATTGAATAATAAAAAGATAGAATTACTGTCTCACAGAAGATTTTGTTAACAATTACTTATTTTATTTAAAGAAAAAGATAAAATATTTAATTATTTGATAACATTTATGTCTCAAATTAAAATTTTATTTTATAAGGTTAACTTATTTGATATAATGTAAAA
>QFDD01001142.1:0-34178 GCA_006871305.1 Vachellia collinsii
TTTTGTAACCATGCAGATCTTGAGTTCTAAACTTCTAATTTACAAAAACTTCATAATCAAAATATATATATACATAATACCTCTCCTTAATAATATAACTTAGCATGATTTTTTTGGGACCATGCATGATATGATTGACTTTGTTATTCACGAATCAATTATTACTCAATACATATATAAGCACGGCCATCATATCGAAAAGCACGACATTACAAGATATGAATTATATTTTACTTTATACGTTAATTTAATTCCATATATCACTTCAACTGAAAATAGAGTTCAGGCACAAAGGGCAGGCAAAATCCAAGTTTCTATTAAATTATAACTAGCAAATAAAAAGAACGAACATTGTTTAAAATTTTTATTAGCATCTGTAGCAGTTTCCTACATGAATGATCATTTTCAGGGGGAAAACTTCAATGTCCCAACCAGAGCACAGAGAGAGAGACCTTCAGAAGGATCTGTGGTAGCGTTTTGAGCTTGTGATACAGAAACGAAGCAGCTGAAGAACAGAAAAACAGCAGAAGCAACTGCAAAAGAAGCCATGACAGGTGAAGACGACGACGGCACAGTAGAGGTAGAAGGAGCCATGTATGTATGATTAAGAAGCACTTGATCGTCTATATATGAAGTCGACGACTGTTAGATAGCTTGTTATGATGATTCCGAAGTGGAATTGGTAACACTCCTTTATAATTTGTAATCAACTCCTCCAATCTATTATATTTGAATTGTTAAATCTAATTTTTTATTTTTTATTTTTATAAAAAACGTATTTTTATAAGTATAAAATCTAAAATAAAATTAATTCAGTAACTATCATATCTTTAAATAATAATTTTTTTATAAAAAAAATTAAATATTGACCGTTCAGAATTAAATCTGGATGGTCTAGATCTAATGATTTGGAGATCTCATCACTTTGATGAGTACTCTAACCAAAGTCTGAGTATAATATACCCGGTGCCACCATGATCAAGCTAGCTCTCCCATGTAGATTTGGGGATGCTATATGTATATTTATACAGAACGATCACTGTTGGTTGGGTAGTTACTGCCACTGGCCAATCTTGGTGGCTTATCTTATATGAAGGTGCCAAATTATAAACAAAACACACTTGGCTGTTGAATTTTGTTAGTTCTTTGTTTATTTGTTATGGCAGAAATAATTATACTTTGTATTAAGATATATCAAATGCATTCTTTGTATTAAGATTATAAGTAAAAGAAACGAAAAGTTTTAAATGTTTAGTCATTATTCCAAATACCTTATCATTGTTTAAGGAATGAAAAAAAAAAAAAGGATTTAGAGAAATTTATGTCAAGACAAACGTGGCGGACCCGTAAAGGTGGGTGGCGAGGCGGACGTTCGCCATGCAAAGTTGACAACTTGACAATACAAACGGCCTCTCATTTTATTTAATTAATTAATTAATTAAGTTTCAACGATTTTCTTTCTCCGATTTCTTTTTTTCTCTTCACTTTTGCAAACTTCAACGTTTTTTTTAACACTTTCACACAAGATAACCTTCTCTCACAACAAAATCACTTCAAATAAACTAATATAAACACTCACTCAACCACATTCCGCATATTTACAATGATGACCATCGATGCATGCTAATGTAATATTCACAAGATCCATTTGTATATATAACATATGTTTTCACTATAAAACAAGAATAAATAATAGAAAATATTTAACATATGTTTTTTGGCACAAAGCTTTTAAGTTTTACTAAAATTATATAGATTGAGTCTGTATATATATATGTTTTTAGAAAACTTTTAATGTCATATTTATATTGTCAAAATAAAAAAAAATGCTCATTTATTTCTAATGTATTATAGGAAATTTCCTTATAAATAAATAATATTTCATCTCATCTTAAATGTACGACCTAGTTTGGGAGTGAACTTTGATCTTAACGTCAGTTTTTTTTCATTGTATCACTTATATTAACATTTTTAAACTAAATATGCCTAAATTTTAATTCATAATAAACATATTTATATTTTAAAATTTAACTGTATTTTATTAACATTTAATTGTGAAATTATCCTTTAAATTTACTGAGTAAACATTTTTTATTAAATGAGAATAACGATGTTAAAATTGAATGACTGATAATATGTTTTTCAAATTTTAAAGATTAAACTAAAACTTGGTATAAAATCAAACAATGAAAAGTATGTTTCAGCCAAGCACTGAAATTAAACATAAGTTAGACATTTTTTAAAAGAAAAAAGGTTAAACACGTTTATCTACATGTTTCATAAAAAGTTTGTTTGTCTACTATTTTCAGAATCACTTTCACATAAGTCGAAATAAAATCCCTCTCACACACTTACTTCAGATTACGTATAATCATTTTCCAAAAGCTAGTTCCAAACAAATTAGAAAATAAGCTATTTTGTTCATAATCTGTAAGTAGCTTGGCTTCTAAGAAACTTTATTATATGTACTAATCAATTCATATTGGCCGCTCGATCATCTTGACCAAAAAAAAAACAATGAATCTTGCAATTTAGAATGTTATTATAAATGTTGAATTCGCAAGTCCACTTGGACAATTTATTTAGCTTTAAATTTCAAATAGACATCAAAAGGCATAGAATACTGCTACTATCTACGCTATGTGTGGAAGTTTTTCCCTTTTGAAGTCAAAAAATGAAAACTGAAAATGAAACACGTGTGTGTACCTACTTGTTTTTGAATTAGGAATTAATTCATTATTAATGCCCCTCCAAATTAGAAACGAACTACATAATTTATTCTTCAATTATAAAAAAATAATGCAAGTTTTTAAACGGGAACGGTAGCCACGTATATAACAAAATACAGGGGAAACTCAAACAATTTAATTATTGTTTTCAAAATCATGTGCATATTAATTATAGGGTTAATATGTGTCCAGCTTTGCTAAAAGTAAAACAATACATTATCATAAAGTATTTTTACAGATGCATTCAACATTCAAAAAACACGTTATGGTATATTTTGCATATCTAAAATGTTCTCCTAGTGCTTTCAGTGCCTCAAAGTAATTTCTTAATGTATTCAATACTATAAAGTATATTTTTATATGCATCCAACTTTTTAAAATATTTTTTAATATATCAAATAATGAAATATTAAAACTACTTTAAAGTATTGAATGCATTTAGAAAAATATTTTAATATGCTGAACAGACATTCACCCTTAATTATATATTGACAAATTCACAAACATATGGATCGATTGGCTAAATATATTCCTGCACACTTATTTGGCATAAGATAATTAACAAGTATATATTGATCTAAGTGAAATGGTTGTAGTCAGTTTTTTAATGAATGTTAACAAAATTGTATAATCTTAATATCAATCTCGATTTTCTCAAGATAATTACAATTTGAGGGGTTAAAATTACATATTTTTGGACAATCGGCACTCATTTCTAAAAATCACTTTTAAGTGAAACCTAATTTATTAATAATTAATCTAAGGGCCCTTTTGTATAAGATTTTTTGTGGTGAAGAATCACTATTTTTTTTTTTAAAATCACATTTTTGAAATATAATAACTCAAATATAAAAAAATAATATTTTTATTATTTTAAAATTACTTTTAAAATAGAATTTTTTTTATTTTTTTTAAGCTCATATATACTTCTATTGGAAGTAATATTGTTTAAAGCATTTATCAAATACTAAAACATGAATATATTTTTCAATAAAAAATTTGCATTTTAATTCATTACATTATAAGAGTTTTTTAAAGTACATATATCATTTTATTAGTGATCATTCTATTGAAAAAATTATAAGAAATTAAATATAAATATCTCTGATTTAAATCTTAATTCACCAAATTTTTATCAAGTAGGCCCCGTAGCAGTTGGGTTAGAGATTGGTAAACACATTTATTATCCTCTTTGCGTACATGTCATTTTCTTAGATATGACATGACTGGCCCAGTGGGCCACGGGGTAAGCCAAACTTTCCGAGCCAGCGTTGCGGACATTCATTACATGACAAAACGCTATTACACCAAACATATTTAAAAATAACTTTTAAGAAGTGATTGTACATAATTTAAAATAAGTATGTGAAAGAAGTTTTATCTCAACTTGAATAAAAGTGTTTCTAAAAACACTTCTTAAAGGTAGCCAAACATGAAGCAAGTCATTTCTATTTTCTTCTTTATATCACTTCCTTTAAAAATAATTGAAATTATGAAATTAATCTCATCTTTCCCAAAATATACTATGAGAGGGTTTTTCTTTAAAAGTACAAGTATCCTCGTATAATCCTATTAGCGCTAATTCTAATCAATGTATTGTTAGAAATCAAATATAAAAACCTCTTCTAATAATGATTTAAATTTTGATTCATATTATTATGAAGAATTATATTATTACATTAAATCCAACCTGGTTGGTTGAGACTTGAGAGGTTATGCTGCACATTGATTATCTTCCTTATATGCATGTCATTTTCCTTCCACTAAGCTTAATTGTGATTGTTTAAGAGATTTGTGATGCACATTAATTATCTTCCTTACATGCATGTCATATTCCCTACATAAGATGAGTCAATACTAGATATGACTAATGCGCCACGTGGTGAGCAAAGCTTCCAAAGTCGTACAGATATGACGTGCATGACAAATAATCAAGTAAATCAAGTCTTTTTCATTTTCTCCTTTATTTTCAATGTTGGGTTTTTTACCTGAGATAAATAAGAATGACAAAAGTCATAAGAGATTACTGTACGTGTCACTTCCTTTAAAAATAATTAAACTCATGAAATTAATCTTATCTTCTCCAAAATACATTATAAGGGTTTTTTTTTTAAAAGCACATGTATCATCTTCCATCAGAAATCATTATGTTTAAGATATTATCGAACACTAAATATAAACATATTTTTCAATAAGTATTGACACCTTAAATCACCATAATATGGTGAACTAATCATTCTTACTAGACTCCATGCCAAGAGGTTTGTGATGCACATGGATTATCTCCTTCATATGCATGTCATATTTCCTCAATAGGGTGAGTCAATGCTAGACATAACTAATGGGCCACGTGGTGAGCAAAACTTCCAAAGTCTTATAGATATTACGTGAATAACAAATAGTCGGGTAGACCAAGTCTTTTCTATTTTCTCCTTTATTTTCAATGTTGGGTTTTTTACTTGAGATAAATAAGAATGACAAAAGTCATAAGGGAACGGTGCTTATCACTTACTTTAAAAATAATTAAAATTGTGAAATTAATTTTATCTTTCCAAAAGAAGAAAATTATGATACATTGCGTAAATGGAGAGAATGTGCAGCATGTTATGGAGTTGTGACATACTAATTCTAGTGTCAAGGTGAAAAAAACACATGAATCACAGAGAAAGAGTATGACAGAAGGGATAAAATTAATTATGAGTTGGTGCCTTGTGATTAAACATATATTTGTATGAGATAACACTAGAGGACACCCAAATGATAGTGTGAGGCCCATTGAATTAAAAATTAATGGATATTAATGTTGTCATTTTTACCATTTTATATAAGTCCATATATATATATATATATTTGCACACAAGTAAACATTGTGGTGTTAAATACCTTTTTGACAAAAGTTTATTACTAAATTTACACCTTAACCCCTCTTCCAATCTAATGCCATTATTACTCATTTTAATTTCATAGAATTTTAATTTTGATTTCAGTAAATTGTTTATTGTAATCTATATGGTGTATGTTTAGATTAACAATAAAAAATACTTTTTCAAACATGTTTTATAATTTACAAAATAAAGATGTGAAAGAGTTTGATTCTAATTTAAATGTGTTTTTATAAGGCTGATCCAAGCATGCCATAATTTTACAAGGATAACGTTTGAGTTCAATGACTGGTGGAAGTTTCTAGCATCTTTGATGTGTCCTACGTGGCAGCTTCACCAGTCCAAAATCCGAATTGAGAGAAATAAACTTGTCTCATCTCATGAACTCCCCTCAGTGGCTCATTGTTCCTTCTCCCAACAATTTTTTTGTTTGTGTAATTTTGGTATTTTCAAGTTCAGGCCCCAATTTTTTGTTTGTTTGTTTTTGGGCTCCATATAAAAGGAGAGAATAAAAAAAAGGGGCTATCAAATTATTTAATCTTCGACTATCAATTGAGAATATCTCCAAATTTAACAAAACTAAAGATTTACACTTTGCAATCACGAAATACGATGGGTTCGTTTGAAAAACCACCGGAAGAATGACTTTTATCTAGAATATATTTTGAAAAATAACCTTTTTAATAGAAATTTGATAATGTGATGTGATTTATATTTGAATAAATGTTGAAGAAGTGACTTTTTATAAAAGGGAAAATTTGTTTGGTTAAATGTTGAAAAAATGACTTTTGGTGAAAAATTACTTAAAATGACATTAATCTCATTAAATACTACATATTCATATATATTTTATTTTATACATTGTAATAAAAGAAAGAAAAAAATAAATAAATGAAAATATATGTAAATGAAAAACCATTCAAATTCTATGTACATATATGCATGTGGATGCATATACCTACATAAGCGTGTGTGTAAAGAGAGAAGAGAAGCAGAGTGGAGGAGCGAGGAAGACGAAATGCTTCAACGGATCGACGTGCGTGGAGGCAACGCTCATGGGAGTGACTTCTCGCTGGAAGCTGCTTTTGGAGCTGGAGTCATTTTGAGCAAATGCTCAGCCAAACACGCCAAAATTTATCTACCACTTGTTCACCCACAAAACGCTCCTTCTACCTGCTCAAATGGGTTTGCCAGACGAGCACAATATATCCTCCTACTAACTAATAACCTTCCCATTTTATATTATGAAAATGTAATTTTTTGATGCCATATATATGGCATCATTTGATCAAACTCAATTATTTTCTGCTTTAAATTAGATGAGTTCTCTCAAAATATTTCATGAGACATAATAATTATATAATAAATCTCTAGATAAATTTAAAGAGTTAAGGACATTTTGATTAATGTACACTAAACTTCTTTGATTTCATGGATTTTTTTTTTTTTAAATTTTGAGATAGTGTGTGACTTGAGAGTGATTTTTCCTAAAAAAGAAGATTTATAATTCATTTGATCTTAAATATAAGACCTCTTTTGTATTGTAAATGATTGGAGGAGGGAGTATTATATATTAATATATCAATTATTTACTATATATATAATGCATGCAATCTTATAGAAGCAAATACTACTAGAATAGCATCAAATGTTGTCTCACCATCCATCCATTTATATGAATCGATGAAAACACTACTAGCATCACTTCATTTGTAAAGACAGACTTATTGGATGGAGTTGCCATGACTGTCAGAGGCACAATTAGGAGTTGAGGGAAAGAATGCGGTTCATCTAACCTTCAATGTAGCCACTGCCATAAGAAGGGTCATGCCAAAGAGATTTGTTGGCATATAATTGGCTTCCCGGCAGATTACAAAAGAAACAATACTCGGCTAAGTGAAGAAGCGATTGTTAGCTGTTTAGTTAACTCTGCTAGATATGGAGGAGAACCACCTGCACAAAGAGTGAATATGCTCACCCTATCGCTCACACAAACCAATATGAGTTAGCCTTCCTTGAGAAGGCTGTAGAAGGGTCAGCCATAGTGCAAGCATTAATCGATATAGGTTTGGCAAAAACACCCTTTTCTGTACACATACACACACAAACTTGGCTATAAATTCATATGCTAGCACACACCTTATTAGCGATTTATCTGTGTTGGATTCCTATACAACCCATTTAGGTCCCATTACAGATATTTAAGATTCCTTATGGGTATTGGATACCTATCACCCAAGTAGGAAAGATTCATTGTGCTAATGCTTTTACATTAGATAATGTCCTACATGCACCAAAATTAGAGTTCAATTTGATTTCTGTGTCCCGTTTGACAAAGGAACGCCATTGTATAGTTGCTTTCTTTCCTAACTATTGATGAAGACGGCTTGTAAACCCGTCCAAGGCCTCTACATCTTGCAATATATATATAGACACACACACACACAAGGAGTTCATTCTAACTTTGTTAATCTTGCTGAAGATTATCATGAGCAATGCACTTCATATGCAAGTGACGACGACTCCCCATTCTCATTTAAAACGATGGGTAAAGACATGGATGATCGATGCACACTACCAAACACTTCATCAAACCTGCACATAACAATAGGTGTTGATGCTATTAATGACAACTTCGAGACTATTCAATGACAAATTATACAATATAAAATGTGTGCATTTATTTAACATAGCTCACTTACACATTTTGCTCCTCAACTCCTTCATTTAGTATCAATTGTGTGTTATTATTGTTTCCATTGTCTCCAACATACACATGAGGACTATCTTCACTAAAATGTATCAAATGGTCCACTCCTTCGTCATTAGCAACATCCACAAGAGTTGATGTATCAAAGGCAACTGTAAATTTCATAACAATATTATTACTTTCATTACCTAATATTGATGATATGATCTTTCTCAACTCCTCATACGTTGTGCCTTTCTTTATACATCATGTTCTCACACAACTACCAACACATTAAATATTATTTTTCTTGTTATTTATAAAAACCCAAACGCAAAACATCTATTACCAACCGTAAAAACAGAGCAATGTTCTACCCAACCACAATGCAACGCCAAAAATAACACTAATGCTATGAACAAAACACATTTCAACAAAAGTTTGTTTTACTTCCTTCTTTTATACTAACTCTTCTAAATATGAGCTCAAACCATAACATTTGCTTGGTATAGAACATTTCCACATAAAAGATGAAAAACCTATAATAATGATCTCAAAAATCATAATCAAGGGAAAAAAAACCATCAACTACCTTACCTTTGGCATCCTTGAGCTCTATCTAAAATCAAGAGAGAGAGTTGGAAAAGATTATATGGAGAGGATCATATTTCCCTTGCTCTCTGCATCTGCAACTAGCGGGCTACAAACTAAAAGCTTCTCTTGTACATCTCAGGGCATTTTAGGATATAGTGATCTTATATTTAAACATAGCATTATTTAATGTGAGCCTTTAAGGATATATTTTTAGAACTAATGGTTTATCTAAATTATCTTCGTTGAGATTCTCCATTAACCATGTGAAAATGCGAAGAACTTTACATTCTTGCGGTTTTAATTACCATGAGAAATTACAGCCCATGAACTTTGACATGTTTTGATTAGCTTGGAAGCTATTTTTTTAATGTGATTTAGATCTACAAAATAAATATGTGAGAGGAGTTTTGTTTCAATTTGCGCAAGCATGCTTTTCTAGTGTTCACACAAACAAGCCCTTTGAAAATCTCTCTATTCACAGTAGTTTTTTGAGAGCAGAGACTATAAATTTTTTTCCTCCTTTTTTAAGAATACTATGCAAGAAGATATTTTTTATTCTATAGATCACATCATTAAATTTTTTATATAAAATTTTACTCTTTATTTATTATTGTTTTCATTTATTATTGTATGGGATAAATTTAAAATGTTATTAAATTTTAAGACAAAATTAATTTGATTAAGTTTTTTTATATTGAAAAGAACTTATAAATATAATAAGAGAAGTACAAAATTGTATTGTCTCCTAAGAATATGAACATTAATTCTCGTTTTATAAGGAACTAGCCCTTCTGCATTAGATATGTTTCCCTTACATACACAAATCTAATTGGGATTATCCCAAAAAAGATGTATAAAATTGCAAAAGAACAAATTAGAATTTCAAATTTCCATTATCCCAAATTAGAGTGTTGGACTAAATAGGGATATCAAAATATTAGTGAAAAGACGACATTGCCAATTAATATTGAGGAAGGAAGATGCAGGCTTTAAGGATCGTCACTATTCATTCGAATGAAAATTTTTTATTTGATGAGTGTTGAAGATGAGACACTATTCATCCGAATAAAATTTTTTTTCATTTGGATAATGGTGCCTATGTCTTCCTTCCTCACATTTTTTTTTTTAAAAAAATACTTCATGAGCATTGTCATCTTTTCACCAACATTTTAGAATCCTTGCTTAGTCTAGTGTTTTGATTTGAGATTATCAAAATTCAAAACCTTCATTTATTCCTTTATGATTTTAAAAGTCTTTTTCTGGAATTCTCCTTTATTTCTATTTGACCATGTTTCATAGAAGTTTTTTTTATTGAGTATGATAAATTAGGAATGTTGATAGATTTAATTTCAATTATTTAGATTTACAATATATTTAAATAAAATTGTTGTCAATTTTATATTTTAATTATTTAATTATGTACTTTTAATACCTATCTATTGATAAAAGTAAACTCCTAAATATGATTTCTTGAATTTTAGGGACAATATTTTAAATAATTAAAACTACAGGGATTGAATAATTAAATTTTCCATTTTTTATATTCCATTACACAGCCCGAGAAGTGAATAATATTTTACATCTTACAAATAATACGATTTCTCAAAAAAAAAAAACATTATATTGATGGGAGAAATTTTTGTTTACACACCAACACGGGATGGAGTCACAAATAAGGAGGCTAAACATTTTGACACTACATTCGAATGCGGAGGTTATGCTGTAAACAAGAAAGGGTACGAGGAAGAAAATTGAAGACAGAACTTCGGAGCACAGCCTAACTCTCTCTTGGATGTTATTTACAGGAATTGAGAGCCAAAAAGGGGGGAAATGCATGATCAATTAATTCTCACCTATCTTCACTAATGTGACGAAGGATTCGTTTAGAAGCATCTCCAGGTAATTGGTTTGCAACAGTCACTGCGCTGGTAGTGGTACTTGACTACTTGTGGATGAGCTTATTGACTTGTAACTGATCCCTTTGAGGCCAAGCCAGTCATGAAGCTGCTCACATCTTCAAATTTCCAGTCTGTCAAGTATCCAGGCTTCGAAGTTACAGCGCTCACCTCGATATCTCCAGAGAGCATTGCCACGACACGGGACATCGCCGGCCTCAACAATGGCGATGATTGAGTGCACAGAAGAGATACCCCTACAATCCTTTTTACTTCTTCCTCGTTGAAGTCTGTTGATAGTCTAGGATCTCCCAGTCCAAGTATGCAGTTGTTTTCATACAGCTGCCAAGCCTGTCAACCCAGAATAATTAAAACTAGTTAAGCCAAGGCCCAGAAATCATTGGAACAAAATAGAAGAATGATTTTTTCCCCCTTTTAAGCCGTTAAGGATGAGACTTTTGGAGTGAGTTTTCAAAAAATGGAAAGCTGAGTATGAAATGATGTCATGACTAGTCAGGACTATGGAGCCTGGAGATTCGAAAAGCTTCTATGTTCTGTTTCTGTGCCACTGCTAAGGAACATGGGATGAAGTGAGTTACAGGTAATTTGACAATAGGAACACATCAGAACCCTTCCAGACAAATGAGAGCTATTCATAATCCCCAACAAAGTATTTGCATGTGTTACCATTCTTCGTTTAATCTTAGAGAGTAAATGTTATGTATCCTCATCTTGTGTGGTGGGCTGAATGACGCTTAAAGAAAAGTGTCTTAAAACATGACTGAAACAATATATTGTGTTTTTACGAATATTTCCAACATATTTCATGATAGACTATAAAAATTGAAAATGTTTTCAGACAATTAAAGGAAATTAGAGATTGTACATACCCATTCTAGAAGATACATCTTTTCCCCTTTTAGGCTTGAATCAGAATTTGGCCTCCCACTTACTATCTCTAGTGCCAAAACACCAAAAGAAAACACATCTACTTTCTCAGTAAGGTGCCCACGCATGGCATACTCCGGAGCAAGATATCCACTATTTAGAATATTATCAAAACAAAAGTATGCAATTATTAGCATTAACAAAATAAAACATGCATAAAATTTATCTAACCTAAAAGAACAAGGAAATTAAGTCTAGATGACTTACATTGTCCCCGCCACACGGGTGCTTATATGGGTCTTATCATCATCATATAACTTGGCCAAACCAAAATCAGATATTTTAGGGGTAAGCTCATGATCAAGTAAAATATTACTAGCCTTCACATCACGGTGCACAATACGGAGTCGCGACTCTTCATGAAGATAAGCTAAACCTCTAGCTACACCCATGCAGATATCATAGCGTGTGGGCCAGTTGAGAGTTAAACTATTTCCTGCAACATGCAAGTGACATGCATAGTCAAAATAATAAATAAAAACAAAAAGAAAGGCAGATAACCATTTAGACATACACAGGCACGAAACAAACACAACAACTGCAAAAGCTAACATGATCATGACATCATACCAAATAATGCTTGATCAAGACTCTTGTTTTCTAAATACTCATAGACCAGAAGTCTTTTATTTCCTTCAAGGCAGCATCCGTATAATTTAACAAGATTGCGATGTTGCACAGCAGATATAGTTGCAATCTCCGCTATGAACTGGCTCTTTCCTTGATGAGATGCTACAGATAGTTGTTTCACGGCAATTACTCTTCCATCATTAAGTGTTCCCTGGTAAAAAAAGGAAAGTGGTTATTCTGCTAAATAAGGGCTTATGTTGTGTTCTGATACCATAAATAAAAACTTTTTTCTTCACCATGATAAAGACCTAAAAGTTTTTATCTATAAAACCCTATAAATCCCATCAGTAACGTAGACAATGAAGAGGCATACTACATGCAATGCATTGTCAATTTGTGATCCCAAATCCCATCACAGAATATCCACCTTATAAACAGGTCCGAAGCCTCCCTCTCCTAGTTTGTTGCCAGGATCGAAGTCATCCGTAGCATTCTTTAACTCAGAATAGCTGAAAGTGTATGGCTTTGTATCAATACCTAAAAACTCTGCAAATTAAACACGAACAAGGTTATGAGAAGAAAGAGAAGCTGATAGGGTTCATTCAGTTGCTGTCCACGTTTTCTAATAAATTGAGTAGAAAAACTAGTACGGCCATGCCTACTGTGCTACAAATTCAGATCGAAGAGAAGAAATAAGGTAATAGAAACTCTACAGTGGGACTTTCAAGTTGAATAGAACTCATGATTCTTGAAATCTTCTGGTTACGTCAAGTGAAAAACATACAGAATGATAGAAAAATGCTTTGATGAAACTGTCAAGTGTCCCGTCATTGCGAAAAAACACAAGATATGCCCCATCAGTTAACAGATTTGCTGCATGAGCAATCACTGGCTACAATCTGAAATAATCTTCATGAAAATGAACGATTACAATCTAAATAGTCAGGTATATGCAGCAGTTTTTTTACCTTCTTCACCATCTCCTTGACGCTTTCTTCTCTGGATGATGCAGAAAACCGCTAGAACAGACAGAAAGCATAGGACTCCAACACCAACAACAATTCCCACAATCAGACCGGTTCTGTTCTTTGCACTGCCCGGAAGTTTGTTACTGACTGTGGGAATGAAACCTGTTCAACACAGAAGCAGGCCATATCAAGGTCATACATCACCATTTTTTTATTTAGGTAAATCAATACTTGAACTTCTAGACTGCTGATTATTTTGTCAAGTTTTACCTGGGGTGGCGCTGATTGCTGAAATCAGAGGACCATAAGTACCTTGAGCTGGTATGCAGCAGGTCCCTTTTCCAGCCCAAAAGAGATGGATCTCAACAAAGTTTTCTGACACATTAACCCGAAAATCCTTTCGTACAGCTCTAAAAGAGGCACCCCCAGCTTCCCTTTTTATGTCAAAATCCCTCAAAACACGATTCCCCTGGAATGGGACAAAAGAAAAGGAAACAAATGAAGTAGACATAAATAAGGGGGAAACGAAAAGGCAGGAATTCAAATATCAACCACAATAAAAGTTTATAATTTCAAATATTCAGACATCTTCCTCTTACAAAGATCACCAAGATTCCTCTAAAATTAAAAGATATGATACACTAATTCTCCCAAAACAGGACAAAAACACATTAATGATAAGCCAGGGGTCTAGGATTACAATGTGGCACAATAACGAAAAATGTCACGTTCCAGAAAAAGGAAAAATGTCATGCATCATGCCAAGGACCATTTCAGTGCAAAAACTTGAGCTCTTTTATGAATTTCCCTGATGTTTCTTAGACATTTTATTTCTTAGATTTATGGGTTGTTAGTTACGGAAAATTCTAAATGAAACATGACCTTTGTAATTTCATGTTTGAATATTATAAACATGGACAGACAAAATGAACAAGGTTAGATTTCTATTCTTCTTGTTGTAGGTTTGCTCAACCTTCTTCAAATGTCATTCAAGAACATATGCTATTTATACATGATGTTAGATTGTCATTCATTTCAAAAGTTCAAGACCAGACCAGTCAGTTAACGATTAGTGGGCTGGACTTGCTCTGCATGTACTAATCCTTGTATTTGTTCCTAACCTATAAATAGACAGATGCGGCGCTTCTCTGAGAAAGCTAATGACTCCCATTTAGATTATTACGTTATAACATCAAGCATTGCCTTTGGATAAAATCATATGCACCTGGATATATATATCAAAGACCCGTCTTCCAAGACTTTTCCATGTAGCAGTATCTAGAATAGATGTTTCTGCGAAATAGAGGGAAATGTTATAGTTCCCATTTTCCAGCCCCAAGCCATAATATCTTAATGAAGAAGCCGATAGCCGTGCTGTCTGAAAGAGCTCTGGGTCCACAGTGCCAGTGAACTGATTGGATACAAAACTTGTGTATAGAGGATTGTCTGACCCAGTAAATAACCCAACGTTGCTAACCGCCCATCTTGTTGTATCAGTAACAAAATAAGTTGCAGGACCAAGTGTCTCATTATCTCTTTCATAACGAATTCCTTCCGTGGATCTAATTGGAGGACCTCCGCACTTGATTGCAAAGTCATAGTCTGAATAGAAACATTAAGGGGGCTATTTCAATGAATGAATAAAGAAAGTAATTATCTTGACCCAATAGACTTCGGATAGAGTTTTGCAGTTTTCTTGCATGTTTTACGGAAGAGAAGCAGACTCTCATGTGTCAATCAAGTCTAATAGTTGTGATGCTGTGTTGGGATCTAACAAATAAAATTTAGTCAACCAATGATGTGAAAAATTATTTGTCATCTTTCATTGCATACAATGTCTCAAATATAAAGCATTCCCTGAAGTCCTGCACGCATCATATTGGTCCCAACTAGAAAATGAGTTTGCAATTTGGATAATGGAAGACTTGAAAAAGATATATGCAGAGGTTTCATGTCAATTACGATAACAACTTACAAGTTTGTCTTAGTGGAGTTTGTAAGGTGAAAACGTCTTGGTTTACTCTTTACAATCTCAATAGTACTATTCATAAAGGCTATGTGAGATTGCTCTTCCTTTAGTATTAACTAGACTAGATGAGTTTACTAATGAGAAGCACTATTTTAGCTTGTGAACAGTACATTTTGCAATAGATTTTGTCGTTAATATTGATATATTGATACCAGCAATGGAAAACTAGAGATAAAAGAAGTACTTACATATTCCAGCACCACGAAAACAAGGAAAATTTTGCTGCATACAATTGAGTCCAGAAAGAAGGCCACTGCAAGAGAAAAGGCATTTATTTAAAGAAACAATAAAATAAATATATATTAAATATTTATTCATGATCGGCGCCTCTCAACAGAAAGTAATATTTCTTGTGCTGTCAATTATATTTTTGTTATCATTACTTAACAATGTCTATTCTTTGGCATAAAAAAATACGTCTATCCTTTTCTATTACTTTTTAAAATTTAAAATAGGGGTATACCATTCATTTTCTATCTGCAAATTAATATTTTTTCCTTTTATATTCTTTTTCATTATATGGACCAAACAAACGCCAAGTGAAACATCTTTGGTGGTACCCATCTTTGGTGAAACATCTTTTGAAGGGCATTCAAAAGTGGAGATAGTCAAACTCAGCAAAAAAAGTTTATTTCAGAGGCTGGCACTACTTATAACCAAACCCGAAAACACATAATAAACCTCTTAAATACCTCTTGATCTCTGAATTTATTTGCCGAGAGCCAGTTCATCCTAAAAGTTTAAAGTTTGTCGAGATGTCCTAGGATGATTTCTTGATTACACCCCCTAACATGAAAGCCGTTGGCTAAACATGGATGCAGCAAAAGCCCACCACACCTTATGCTAACATTATTTAATTAAAAAAATGGAGGTAGAAAGGGTTGAACTCTTGATCATTTCATGATAAAGCCCAGTAATGGCTTTAATAATATCTCTAACAACTTCATATATGCACAACCAGGATTGAGTAATAGCAAAATCATGGCTTTGAGTAATAGGGTACTGGCTTTATACTTGAAAAATAAACGTCTCAGATGGTAAAGAAGCTTCTCAAAATCTTAAAAATAAAAAGCAACTAACCTATAACTCTTGATTCACAACAGCCAATAAATGGGAAAAAATGAGATCAGGAGTGGCATTATTAACAAATTGATACTCCCTCTCAAAACCTCAACATAAGATCCACTTTAATAAACAAATGGAACGAAAAAGTGTATCTTATATTGACTGGAGAGAGTATCCAATAAATTTCAACTGGTCAAATGTCGCCGTGGGTCATCATTAAATAAAGGGCATGAGAATCACCTGCTACTTGAACCTTCTATTGTCAGGTTGTTAGCAACCAAATTTCTGCAAACAAGACAGCATACAAATAACTGTGTTAGTTTCACCATCGTATATAAGCAAGCAAATCTTCAAAATGTATATTACTTTATACAAACAATCCTCGCTCCACAACAACAACAAAATCTTATCCCACTAGGTGAGGTCGGCTACAAAGTATGGGGTAATTAATTTCAACATTTTTTAACAAATAAAAATAAGCATATTTAAAAGAAGAGTTTGTTTCTGATATTCCTGAGTAGGAAGAGTGCAAAACATATACACCCAAGGGCAGAAATGAAGGTGAAGAGCCCAAGAAATCTGGATTGCAATCAGTGGAATAAATGGGTATTCGCATCACAATAAATGGCAAATATTCTGATATTAATGACGGGATTTCCACTGTAGGTATTTTGCAGTCACAAATTACTTATGATGTCTCCTTCCATTTCAACCACCTAACCACTACCTTTTCATACCACTTCTCTTGGCAATCAATCAAATGCATTTTTTCATGTCAGTGAAAATCATTTGTAAATATCTCTTTCTTTACTCCTATACTTTTCCATCAACCTCCTTAGAAGATAAATAGTCTCTATTATAGACTGTCCTGGCATAAATTCAAATTGGTTCTGTGAAATAACAGTTTTTCCCAATTAAACATGAGCTCAACTACTTTTTCCTGTAATTTCGTAATCTAGCTTTTGAGTTTTATGCAATAGTAGTTTACACAGTTGTGGATATCAACGTTATTCTTGTATAGCACCAATAAAGTCAACGAGATCTGGGTCTTTCGTTTTGCTTCTTATTGCATTATTCAACGTCACAAGAGATAGACCTCTTGTCTCCCTCTATATCTCTGAGTTTTCTTCTATGAATAAAATATAAACTTTTAACGAATGAATGTACTAAATCTATACTAAATATGATTTGTACATAAAGAATCCCATAGTTGCAAAGAGGGCTTGCCAGTTAAAGACTTAAAGTGAAGCAAGGAACTTCTGAAACCATCAAAAGAGGACAAAGAAGTAGTGCGAAAAGAAGAAGTAATAACAATACCAAGTTACTTACACTTGTAAATTTTGTTGGTTTACCCAAGAGGGGAGACTCCCTGATAGATTGTTGTAGGACAAGTCTCTGTAAACATTCATTCAAGTTGTTTAAGTAAATACCTAATAGATGACGGACAATCCCTTGAAAAATTAAGCCTTTAATTACACTAAGTGTAGTATCAGTAGCATAAGTTTAAAATTGACATGATTTCACCAACTTCTATGTTCACAAGCACCACGGTAACGAACTTGTAGAGCTTAACCTTATAGATATATGGATACAGAATTAGCATATTAGAATGTGGATGCCCCAGAAGATACATAGCCACCCTCTAAGTTTGAAAACATAATAATGCTTGAATTTAGAAATACGCATGAGGTATAAGATTTGTCAAGCATATATAATAATATTAATACAGCTGCATAAAACATTAAAATAATATTATACTCCATTCTTAATGCCCTACGATGCTGTAGCCCAAAGATGTCAAGAATACTCACATATTGAGAAGAGTACGGCTTATCAGAGTAGGGATTGTACCAGTGAGTTTGTTATTTCCAAGAAACCTGAAATTGAAGAAAAACAAATCATCAATCCAATTATGAAAGCATGTCAGGAAAACCATAATTCAATTACTGAGGCACATCATATATATTACAAGTGTGTCAGTGAACTCAGATTGAAAAGTGATCCCGGAATCTGTCCTGTGATGTTGTTGAAGCTCAGATCCCTGCAAGAACCAGCATCTATAATCATCTGGATTTGGAACACAAACACAACTCAAGACCACTGATCTTTTTCCCCGTTGAAAATAATAATAATAACAACAGCAGTACTGATAATGAAGATAAGATGGATGGTTGACTCCGTCCATTCTCTTCCACATAAAGCACATGATATTCAAAAGAATAAAGGAGAAATGGATTATGGAAAATTAGTGAAGAACCCCGGTGAACTAGCTAGTTAATCCGGAGCCAGTTGCCAGTGGCAAAGACAGACATTGAGTTATAATCACAAATCACTCAGCTTGATGAAAATTTCAATTTGAAAGAATTAGCATAAGGGTTGTCCTATGGTTAAGCAGTACCAATACCGTCCTAAAAATGAAGTATTTATTGAGGTTGGAGATACCCAATGGAAACCACAGTCTGATTTTATTTTTTTGCCCCTGGGAAACAAGTTGAAGAAAAATCACAGTCTCTGCTTTTGCTCTTTTCTTTACATTATTGCCATAGGCAATTATTTGAGACCATAGCTACATACCAGCCCCTAGAATGCCATGAAACAAGAGCATTAAGAGAAAAAATTTCAAAAAAGTGCATCATGATTAAGAAACTAAGAAACGCAGTAATAGGTTGACAGGATCCCTTGAAATTCCACCTCTTATTTCAAGGGCAACAAGACTAACGGCTAGTATTGAGTAGCCTATATCTCCAACAAAAATTAAGATATATGGACAGTTTACACATATCTGACGCATTACATGAATAGGGAATACTCACAGCTGAGTCAAACTTCGAAATTCACCGATATTGGATGGAAATGAATCAGAAATATTGTTATTTCTCAGAACTCTGCAAGATTGTTGACCAAATTGTTATGCTACATTCTAGAACAAAAAGTATTTACACACACACACACACGACAAGCAGACTACAAATTATTAGCGGACTCATTGCCTTCCAACTTACAAGACAGTTAAAGACTTCATATTCCTTATAAATGCCAGTGACGAGCTCCCATTAGATATTTCACTTATTCTCCTGCGTTAGAATTATAATTAGCGCCTATCAATATGCAGAAATGCTGGCAAGTAAATAGTGACGGCACTTACAACTCTGTAAGAGAAGTCAGATTGCTAAATGATGGTGGTATTGGGCCTTCAAAAGAATTACCCTGAAACCTCCTATAAAAAAAAAAAAACATGCAGCAATTCTATTCAGTGAGCACAGACTTCTGGAACCTGATATACCAAGAATCAAAATAAGTATTTCTATTTCACATCTGAATGGATTTTTTTTTTCAACACAAGTTTTTACAATAAAATATTTAACTAATTTTTATAAATAGGAAAGGAATTCATTGATGAGAAAAGAAATCAATCCATTAAGACAAATAGTCTTAGCAAAACCATATTTTAACTAATACTTGTTAGCTCATATGTGCTTTCAAACCCCTTTATAAACCCACTAGAGGAAAAGCCTAAAATTGATCACAAGGGGGCTGAAACTAATTATCTCCAAAGTGAGACAATAGATACTTCTGATTAAAGCGTCTCAAATTTCATTCTAACCAAATTCGTTACATTCCTTGAAATGACGCACAAAGTTGAAGGAATTCATGCAGATTAGCTGGACAAACTCAATGCTCATTAAACATCAAACAGTCTATCAGACTTTCCATGCCACTTCAGAATGTTTAAGGGATTCAACGTCCTAATTTCAAGAGGGAAAAGAACGGTGCTGATAATATTGTCTTACAAGACTGTAAGCTTAGACCAATTTCCTATGAAGTCAGGTATCCTGCCCGTGAGTTCCATGTCTGAAGCCCATCTGGACAAACAGGAAAACTTTTAAAGTTATTTCATTTTTAACATTATCATTATCATGTAACAGACAAGAAAAAGAGACAATTTCTCACACTGTCGCCAGGTTTCTAAGATTAGCAAAAGTGGGAGGAATCTGGCCACTAAGTCCCGAACTATCTAAATAGCTGCATAGAAATTTTCATTGAAATTTATTTCATCTACTGACCACACAAAAATCAATAAATTGACATAATCCATAAGAGTAAAGAATTGTAACTTTTTTGGCATATAAGGAGCCTCACTACACTGACTTGAAACAAGATTGCCAGGAATGTTTCCAAAAATAATTGCCAATGTTACCATCAAATATATTTGAAATGTAGTATACAAATTCCAAATATGGGAAGAAAGGATTCATTATTTTTTAATTAAAAATTATATGACACATACATATGTGTGAGAAACAAAATATAATGCAAGTTGCTCTGCCCATTAGTTTTACTGTCACCAACAAGTCTCAAACACTAATTCTTCAATCAAAAGTATTTCCAGAAAATTGCCAGCAAAATACTAGCCAGCATGCAGCTAGATATATTCTACATAATATATTGACTATGACTACTATAATAAAATGTGCATTTGACACCAAAAATCGACTTAAAAAATGCTCATGAACTGTTTAAAACGGGTTAAAAATGGGTTAAAAATGCCGTGAGTCAGTGTCTGCCTTTCCTTTATATCTCTCATCCATCTCCTTCTCCCACGCTGTCTGAGAGGAGATTCTGTTCCCCGTCTTCTTCATTCTGTCCACAGAGCAGATAGAGCGTGACAGTGAGAGACAGAGCGCGCGCGCTAGAGAGAGAGAGAGAGAGCAGTGGAGAGCTCGCCGTCGGTACCGTGGTTCTCGCCGGAGAAGTGGCTGGAAAACGCATGCAACCAAGAATCTCGACCCAGATGTGCTCCGCTTCTTCATGTCCCACTCTGGATTTCTGACTTTGGGGGAGGGGCTTTGAGCTTTTGAGATTTTTAAGAAACCAGAGGTAATCGGTGAAGACTCATCGATTCACCTACTGCATGTTAAAATTGGTGTTTCCTCAGGCTAAATCAAGCCTTGCATGTAATAAATTCACCGAGTTGTGTGTGTGTGAAGAATGGGTTTTGGTTGCACCGAGTCGAGTCCTTTGTTCTGTGACCTCTGAGCTGCGATTTTGTGTTAATAAGGGAAGGCATCAGTTTCGGGTTTTGAGAAGCTTAAAGTGAGAATGCATGTTTGTTTTGCTGCTGGGTTTTGCTGAAACAGAGGCAGGAGTCTCGGTTTCTGGGTGATCTGAGGCCAAAGTAAGAATTTTAAGTAGCTAAAGGTTTATTAAGGGTGATGAATGAGTATATGAGTTGTTTTCTTGTATGCTTGTTGGTTTCTTCATCTGATCTGTGATAAGCCGAAAAAAAGAGCTCCATTTTTCAGTCTAAGCTCTCTGTGTCCGAAGAAGAAAAATGAATCATGAGTCTTGATTCACATATATTTAGGTTTGACTGTGTAAATGGACATGCATGGCAATTTTCTTCTTTCCATTTGGTTTATATGTGTTGCTGCATGTATATACTGTCGCTGGCATTGCTGAACTGAAAACAGGGGTCTGTGTTTTCTTAGAAAAAGGTCTCGGGTTCTTGAGCTCTGGGGATGTAAGGGGCTGAATCAATAAAATAGCTTATGAATAATATATATACATATGCAGAGTCTGTGGTTCGACATTTAGGAGGTTGTATGTGAATTTTTGCTGCTGAGCTGTGATAGATTATTGAGTTGCATGTCAGTTTCTCTTCTGAAACTTGTATACCAAATAGCAGAGATTTTGTTTCAAAGGAAATATCTTCAGTTTCATGAAATTGAGACAAAAAGGAAAGTAAGATTCTAGATATACACACATACACTGGCTGTGGAGTGGAGAAATGAGTTTTAGAGAAATGTTTATATATATATATATATGTGCATACTGGTGTGTGTACGTATATGCATATTTGTTGTTGGGTGTGTACAAATGTGTAAGCCGCCGCATCTTTCATTAAAGGCAAGACAGGTGGTAAAGGGAGATGGGAGACCGGAGGGGGACAAAGGGACTTGTTGGGTGAGAGAGAAGGGTTTAATGCACGTGTGGACATGACAGTGGATTCCACGTTTCAAAAGTTAACAGGCGTAAGGGCGCTGGCACTGTGGCACCGTACATTGACATTTTTGAGCCGATGATAGTTTCTTTTTGCCAAGATGCACGTTTCGCTATAGTGACTTTTCACACCTTGATCCTAATGTCAAATCACAAATTAAACGCATACCTGCCATCTCAAAAATTAAAATTTACGGAGTTGAGACAATGTATTTCCTATAAGCCCATTATTAGAATTGGAATTCCATACTTCCGATGTGGTACTTTTTCAATTTGGGTCATACGGAAACTATAGATGCAGAGTGCAGTGGAGCTTACAGTTGTTCCAATTTCACGAGTTGCCCTACTTCAGATGGTATGGAACCAGAGAAATTGTTGGATGAAAGACTCCTGCAGAATTAACAAATAATTAATGGTCTTTAATAACATTCAACAATAAGATATATGTCTCAACATTCAACAAAATATGTCCCAGAAAATCATAATTCTAATACAACAGAATGGTCTTTTGATAAGCTACATAATTGTTCACGGTCCTTCATCGTCAATTGCAGACATTAAAATGCCCATTCAAAACGAAAAAGAAAAGAAAAGAAATGTCACTTCTGAATAATATGATACAATCAGAATATAGGTGTTGAAAAGCAGCAAAAGATTCAAAGTTGCCAGTTTTTTCCCTTTGTTTACCAAAAGCTGCCAGTTAGATCACTCGCAAAAACATAGAAACAAAATGAGAAAGAGAGAGAAAAGAAGGACAAAAATTTGCTTCAAGGGGAAGTGGATGACTTACAATACTATTAACTTGGTAAGATTTCCCAATTCGTTGGGAAGCTCCCCAGATAAGGAATTGATGCCTAAGCTCCTAATGAGGATAATTTTACAATAAAGTGAGTTCCTTAGTATTTATCAGAAGGCACAGCAAGGAAATCCAAATTCTCTCTACCTAAATTCTCTAACTAATCGGCCTTACATGTACTCCATACTAGTTAGATTTCCGATGGCTGGAGGTAGAGAACCCGTCAAGTAATTCTGGCCAAGGTTCCTGATAGCAATTTGAGGAAACTTTAGCATGCTAAGAGAGGCAGGAAAATTAACAGGAGAAAGAATCCATTGATTAAAAAAAAAAATATATATATATATATATATCAAAACCCTTTCTAGGTTTTTTGCAAGAAATTTCAGTAAAACCCAGCTTGGAAAATTGGGGAGTTTAAAAGGCATACAAATTGGTGAGGCCAGTGAGAGTCCATAGCTCTTCTGGGATTTCCCCAACAACATCCAATGCAAAAACCCTCCTGCCATAAAAACAAAAAACAAAAAAAAAATACCAGAAACAAGCGAGAACAGTGCAAGATCAACAATTCATACAACAGAGCAAAACCGGTAAATCAAATCAAGGGAAGATAGAGAGTATACAGTGCAGTAATGTGGCATGTGCCATTGGAACAGCTGCATTTGATAAATGGGTTGAAGGCTTCGATGGCGGTAGTGCTGTCGATGGCTCGTCCGCTGCATAGTTCACCGCTTATATTCCATGCATCTTGCGCCGATTTTCCCCATTTGTTGAAGATTGAATTCAAAGTTCTCGCTGCATAAAAGTTCCAAGTTTTGTAGAAATTACATTGGATGAAAAATAATATTTCCCACTTCTTTTTTCACCCTGCGCATCGGGTTTTTACTTGATTAACGGTACAACAGTACTATATCCAGACAAACAAATGGCTTCATCTGTAGCAGTTTCCTACATGAATGCTCATTTTCACGGGGAAAACTTTCAATATCCCAGCCAGAGCAGACACAGAGAGAGAGAGAGAGAGAGAGACCTTCGGAAGGATCTGTGGTAGCTTTTTGAGCTTGTGATACAGAAACCAAGCAGCTTACGAACAGAAAAACAGCAGAAGCAACTGCCAAGGAAGCCATGACAGGTGAAGGTGAAGACGACGACGGCTCAGCAGAAGGAGAAGGAGAAGGAACCATGTATGTATGATTAAGAAGCACTTGATCGGCTATATATGAAGAGGACGACTGTAAGATAGCTTGTTATGATGATTCCGAAGTGGAATTGGCTAGTGTTAGTCAAGTAACTCTCTAATTGTTATATTTAATTTTTTTTTTAGTTTTATAAAAAACCTTATTTTCATAGATATAAAATCTAAAATAAAATTAATCTTTAACCTATCATATTTTTAAATTATGATTTTTTTAATAAAAAATTACTATTTTAAAAAAATTTAAATGTGAACTATTTAGAATTAAATCTGAATGATTCAGATTTAATGGGTTGAAAGATTTTATCATTTTGATGAGTACTCCCAATGAAGTTCAAGTATAAAATGGCCAGTGCCACCGTGATCAAGCTAGCTCTCGCATATGGATTAATTATCATTTGACTATGGCTTTCATTAATTAATTAATTATTAACCGGGTTGTTTTTGTTGCTGTTGGTCAAAAAAAAATCCGAGTTGCTAAGAACTATAGGACGGGATGCTGTATGTATTTTTATATAGAAAGATCACTATTGGTTGGGAAGTTATTGGCCAATCTTGGTGGCTCATCTCTAAAAGGAGGTGCCAAATAATAAACTCCCACTCGTTTCAGTGATTTATCGAGTTTCTTTCACAAATCAAAACACACTTGGCTGTTGAATATTGTTAGTTCTTTGTTTATTTGTTATGGCAGAAATAATTATACTCTTTTTTGGGTACAATGTTATAATTGTATTAATTAATTATGCAAGAAAGTATACAATCATCCCTCCCCTTAATTTTTATTATCAGTGTTCACCTATACTCAAATGAATTATATATTAATTCGAGTTCGCATGAATATTAAAAACGTTTTAGGAGACCTACTTTTTTTTTAAAAAAAAAAACTAGTTGGGAGAACTGCTTTTAATTCACTTGGCCATATAAAAATAAAAATTTATTATGTTATGTACAAATTTTCTTTCATTAATATTTTGGTCAAAAATTTTATTCATATAAGTCCATTTGAATGTAAGAAAAAATTATTGAGAATTGTTTCCAATAGTCAGATAATATATATAAAAAAAAGATATCAAATGCATCTTTTATATTAAGATTGTGAATTATGTCAAGTTTGACAGAGATAAATTCAAGAGATGAAAAAGTTTTAAATGTTTAATGATTATTCCAAATACTTAATCGTTGTTTAAGGAATGAAAAAAATACACACACATGATCCGTGTTGTGTATAATATGTTTTCACTATAAAACAATAAATAATAGAAAATATTTAACATATGTTTTTTGACACAAGGCTTTTAAGTTTTATTAACATTATATAGATTGAGTCTATATATGTTTTTAGAAAACTTTAAATGTAATATTTATATTGTCAAAATCACAAAAAAAAAAATTATTTGTTATAAACATATTAGAGTGAATACCCATAACACCCAATTCTTAGGATTCCTTATGCTTAATGTCACAACCTTGAAACCTCCCAATGAATGCCTTGTAATGAGTTTCTTATTGTTAATGCCATTAAGTTTTCCTTTACTCTTTTGTAACAATTTGCTTCTTATACTTAATGGTTGGGAGCCTATAAATAGAGGCAATGTACATGGAGTTGGAACTAAGAATCATATGTGAATAAGAAATGCTTCTTTGCTCTATTCTCCAATTTCTTATCTTGTCTTGTTTTCTATGTTTTAGTTTTTCTATTTTATAATACGTTATCAGCACAATAGTTCTAACAAAGATATATTTATCTCAAAGTTACCTTTAAAATTTTCTCTTCTTTCTCTTATTGTAAATTCAATTTATATACTCTTGATCAATCAAGGATAATCCGGTGAGCTACTATATGGAATTAGTTAATTCTTTTATTGGATGTTTTAAAACATCAGATTTCATGGCTAGGATTGGAGATTGTTGTTACTATTATATCATTCTAATTTTCTTTACCAATTATTTATATTATTGTTGTTATTTTAACATATGACCTGAAGTCATATCATTGTGATATCATATTGCCAGAAGCTATATGTCATGCAATATAGCCAGGAGCTATATTCTTCTTATTATATGCTAGAAGTCATATAATACTAATTTGTCATCACTGGCCTGAAGCCATGAAACTTCTAATTTGTCATCACTGGTCTGAAGTCATGAAACTTTTAATTTTTTTTATTTTATTATTTCTTATCTTTAATAATTTCTTGTATTTATCATTCTTATTATTGCCATTTATTGCTATTTATTTATTGTTATTTACTCATTGTTCTTGTAATTTATATTTACTTTCACTCCCACTTCCAAGTTATCTTTCGTTTTTTTTATTATTCTTTATTCATTTTTTTATGGTTATACTCACATCACTATCACTTATATATATATCAATATATATATATGTATATGTATGTATGTTACCTTAATATTAACTTTATTGTTATCATTGTTTATTATTTTTCTTCTTCTTCTTTGTACTTGTTCTTTATATATTTATTCATATTGTGATATTGTCACACATATACTTATTTATTTATTGCTACATTAATATTTATTGATGTGTGTATATATATTTCCCTGCATCCCTATATATATATTTCCATCCCCCTTCTATATAGATATTTATTTCATATTGTCATATTATATTATTTATTTACACTTCATTTATTTATTTGATATCTATATTTTATTGTTTTAATTCAATTGTTATTTACATTTATATATTAAGCTATTTCATTTTATTTACATTTCATTTATTTCTGTTATTTATTTTATTTTTCATTATCTTTAATCACCATTTTGTTTATTTGTCATTATGTTTTTATTATCATTTTCCTTTTATCATTATTTACATTTTGTTTATTTGTTTTACATTTTGTTATCACAGTTATTATTTGTTCCTCATTTACGTTGTTCGATTCCTTATTTATCATTTAATAACCATTTTAATGCTTTTAATTATAAATATGTCGTTATTATATGAAGGAGTAAAATTAACACTATCTTCAGGGGGAGAAAATATCATGCTGCACTCTTTTTTCTTTAATCAAGGTTTTGTCCCACAGGGTTTTCTTGGTAAGGTTTTTAACGAGACAGCTTCAATATATATTGTGTACTCTTTTTCCTTCACTAGATTTTTGTCCCATTGTGTTTTTCCTAATAAGGTTTTAATGAGGCACAATATTTGTTATGGGCATTCAAGGGAGAGTGTTATAAACATATTAGAGTGAATGCCCATAACACCCAACTCTTAGGATTCATTATGCTTAATGTCACAACCTTGAAACCTCCCAATGAATGCCTTGTAATGAGTTTCTTATTGTTAATACTATTAAGTTTTCCTTTACTCCTTTGTAACAATTTGTTTCTTATACTTAATGGTTGGGAGCCTATAAATAGAGGCAATGTACATGGAGTTGGAACTAAGAATCACATGTGAATGAGAACTGCTCTTTTGCTCTATTATCCAATTTCTTATCTTGTCTTATTTTCTATGTTCTAGTTTTTCTATTTTATAATACTATTCATTTATTTTTAATGTATTGTAGGAAATTTCCTTATAAATAAATAATATTTCATCCCATCCTAAGTGTATGACCTAATTTGAGAGTGAACTTTGATCTTAAATGTAAATTTTTTTTATATCTTATATTTAACATTTTGTAAACTAAATATGCCTAAATTTTAATTAATAATAAACATATTTATATTTTAAAATTTAACTATATTTCACTAGTATTTAATTATAAAATTATCATTTAAATTTATTGAGTCAAAAAATTTTATTAAATGAGACTAACGATATTAAAATTAAATAACTAAATAGTATATATTTTAAACTCGAGAGATTAAACTGAGACTTGATATAAATTTAAATAGTCAAAATTACTCTTCGGTCAAACACTGAATTAGCCATAAATTAGACATTTTTAAACAAAAAAAAGGGTTAAACACGTTTATCTACATGTTTCATAAAAACAAGTTATTTTGTTCATAATCTATAAGTAGCTTGGCTTCTAAGAAACTTTATGATATGTAATCAATTCATATTGATTGCTCGATCATCTTGACAAAATAAATAAATAAATAAATCTTGCAATGTAGAACATAATTATAAATATTGAATTTGTAAGTCCACTTGGACAATATTATTTAGCTTTAAATTCCAAGTATAGACGTCAAAAGGCATAAAATATTACTACTATTTACGCTATGTGTGGAAGTTTTTCCCTTTTGAAGTCAAAAAATGAAAACTGAAAATGAAACACGTGTGTGTGCCTACTTGTTTTTGAATTAGGAATTAATTCATTACTAATGCCCCTCCAAATTAGAAACGAACTATATAATTTATTCTTCAATTATAGAAAAACAATGCAAGTTTAACGGTAGCCACGTATATAACAAAATACAGAGGAAACTCACACAATTTAATTATTATTATTTTCAAAATCATGTGCATATTAATTATAGGGTTAATGTACATCCAGCTCTGCTAAAATAATGTGTTACCATAAAGTATTTTTGCAGATGCATTCAACATTCAGTATTGAGAAACATGTTATGATATATTCTGCACATCTAAAATATTCTTTTGATGCTTTCAATACCTTAAAATATTTTTTTAGTGCATTCAACATTATAAAATATATTTTTAAATGTATCGAACATTTTAAAATGTTTTTGATATATCAAATAATAAAATATTAAAAATATTTTAAAATATTGAATGTACTTGGACAAATATTTCAATGTGCTATTCAGACTGTCACCCTTAATTATATAATGACAAATTCATGAGGACCGATTGGCTAAATTAAATACATGTGCACTTTTTTGGCATATAATTTTTTTTTTGGATACAAAGCGGCCAGCTAAGGCTTGAAGTTACTTTTTTGGCATATAATTAACGAGTATATATTGATCTAAGTGAAAAGGTTTTAATTAGTTTTTTAATGAATGCTAACAAAATTGTGTAATCTTAATATCAATTTCGATTTTCTCAAGATATATAATTACAATTGTAGCCATCAAAACTCATAACGGCGTACATATGTTTGGACAATCGAACTCGTCTCTAAAAATCACTTTTTAAGTGTAAACTAATTTATCACTAATTAATCTAAGGGCCCTTTTGTATAAGATTTTTTTGTGGTGAAGAACCACTATTTTTTTTTAAAAAAAATCACATTTGTGAAATACAATAACTCAAATCTAAATTATAATATTCTTATTATTTTAAAATTACTTTTAAGCTCGTATATATTTGTACGGAAAGTAATGTTGTTTAAAGCATTAATCAAACACTAAAATGTGAACACATCTTTTAATAAAAAATTACAATTTATTTTGATATATTATGAGAATTTTTTTTAAAGTATATATATGTTTTATGAATTAATCCCTTCCACAAATTCAACTTTCTTGGTTGAGAGATTGTGATGCACATTGATTATTTTTCTTACGTGCATGTCATTCTCCTTGACGTGACTGGCCCAATGGCCACGGCGTAAGCAAAACCTTTCAAGCCAGCCTTGCAGATATTAATTACATGACAACAAGTGAGTAGACCAAGTCTTTTCTATTTTCTTCTTTATATCACTTACTTTAAAAATAATTGAAATTATGAAACTAATCTCATCTTCTCGAAAGTATACTATGAGGGTTTTTTTTTTTTAAAAAAAAAAAGTACAAGTATCCTCCTATTAAAGGTAATTATGATAAATGTATTATTTTTAAAAATATATTGATGATGATCAAAATATCTTTCTATTAGTGATCATTTTATTGTAAGTATCATCGGGAACTAAATATGGGTACTTCTTCCAATTATGATTCAAACATTGACTTGCCATTTTTTGAAGATTTAATCCCTTCCACTAAACTCAATCCTAATTACCGGAGAGATTGTAATGCACGTTGATTATCCTTTTTACATGCATGTGCATGTTATTTTCCTACGTATGACATGTCTGGCCCTGTGGGCCACGGGGTTCCCAAAACTTTCCACGCCGGCCTCTCAGATATTAATTACATGACAAAAAGCAAGTAGACCCAGTCTTTTCTATTTTCCTGTTTACGTCGCTTACTTTAAAAATAATTGAAATTATGAAATTAATCTCATCGTTTTCAAAGTAGACTAAGAGGGGTTTTTTTTAATAGTATATATATATATATCATTTTATTAGCAGTCATTATATTTAAAGTATTATCTAAAAATAAATGTAGGTAATTTTTTAAATAATAATTCAAACCTTAATTCATCATTTATTTTAAAGAATTAATTCATTCTCCTGTATTCAACCCTAGTTAGTTGAGAGATTGTGATGCGTATTGATTATCTTCCTCAATCTTGATTTTGTAAAAAAAAAAAGAAAAAAAAAAAGACTCAATCTTGATTGGTTAAGAGATGTGTGATGCACATTGATTATGTCCTTTACATGCATGTCATATTCCTAAATACGATGAGTGATTACTAGACATGACCAATGGGCCACGCGGTGAGCAAAGCTTCCAAAGTCGTACAGATATTACTTGCATGATAAATAGCCGAGTAGACCAAGACTTTTCTATTTTCTCCTTTATTTTCAATTTTGGGTTTTTTAACTGAGATAAAGAAGAATGGCAAATGTCCTAAGAAAACGGTGCGTATCACTTACTTTAAAAATAATTAAACTTATAGAATTAATCATATCTTCTCCAAAGTCCATTATCAGATTTTTTTTAAAAATACGTGTATTCTTTTATTAGATGTAATTTTATTTAAAGTATTATCGTATACTGAATATAAAAATATTTTTCAATAAAAATTTAAACCTTATATCATCATATCACAAGAAATTAACCCTTCCTGCAAGGCTCAATCCTAGTTGGCTAAGAGATTTGTGATGCACATTGATTTTCTCCATTACATGTATGGCATATGAGTCAATGCTAGACATGACTAATGGGCCACGTGGTGAGGAAAGCTTCCAAAGCCGTACGGATTATTTTTTATATTAATAATTTGCATGATAAATAGCCGAGTAGACCAAGTCTTTTCTATTTTCTTCTTTATTCTTTCAATTTTGGGGTTTTATTTGAGATAAGATGAGGATGACAAAAGTCATAGGAGAACAGTGTGCATGACTTACTTTAAAAATAATTAAAACTATGAAATTAATTTTATCTTCCCCAAAAAAAGCAAATTATGATACATTGCTTCAATGGAGAGAATGTGCAGTATGTTATGGAGTTGTGACATGCTAATTCTAGTGTCTAAGGTGAAAAAAAAAATACATGAATCATAGAGAAAGAGTGTGACAGAAGGGATAAAATTAATTATGAATTGGTGCCTTGTGATTAAACATATGCATGTATGAGATGGCATTAGAGGACACCCAAATGATAGTGTGAGGCCCATTGAATTAAAAATTAACAGATATTAATGTTGTCATTTTTACCTATTTATATAAGTTCATGTATATTTTTACACGTAAGTAAATAGTATGGTGTTAAATATCTTTTTGAAAAAAAGCTGACTGCTAAATTTACATCTTAACCCCTCTTCCAATCCAATTACGGTGTTGAATATCTTTTTGAAAAAAAAAAAAAGATGATTGCTAAATTTACATCTTAACCTCTCCTCCACCCCAATGTCATTATTACTCATTGTAATTTCATAAAATTTTAAATTTTGATTTCTGTAAATTGTTTATTTTAATCCATATGGTGTTCGCTTGGATTAACAGTAAAAAAAATACTTCTCCAACATATTTTACGATTTATAATATAAACATGTGAGAAAATTTTGTTTTAAGTTGAATATGTTTTTATAATGTTAGTCCAATGCCATAATTTTACAATGATATAGTTTGAGTTCAATGAGTGGTAGAATTTTCTAGCATCTTTGATGTGTCCTACGTGGCAGCTTCACCAGTCCAAAATCCGAACAGAGAGAAATAAGCTTATCTTATCTCATGAGCTCATTGTTCATTCCACCATCAATGTATGTTTTTTTTTTTGGTAGTTTTGGAATTTTCAGGCCCCAAATTTTTTTTTGGACTCCATACAAAAGGAGAGAAAAAAAAAAAGGCACTGTCAAATTATGTAATCTTTGAGGATCAATTGAGCATATCTCCCAAATCTAACGAATCTAAAAATTTACACTTTGCAATCGCGAAGTACTATATATCCTCCTACTAACTAATAAACTTCCGATTTTATTTTATGAAAATGTAATTTTTTGATGCCATATATGATATATGGTATCACTTGATCCACTTCAAGTATTATCGGTTTTTGATGAGAGGAGCTCTCTTAAAATATTTCATGAGACATAATAGTTGTATAATAAATCTCATGATAAATTTAAAGAGTTAAAAAAATTATGATTAACGTACACTAAACTCTTATGACTGCGAGAGGCACAATTAGAATTCATCTCTATTTTACTTTTTTGTCGGTTATTAATGTTGTGTGATATTTATAGCCATAATATAACATTTTTTCCACTTAAAACCATCCAGAGTCAAACTTACGAGTTTACTCTCTGAATCAAATGGTTTTACATTTTTAACTTACAAAATCATATCATCCCCTCTTAACCTCACGCTATCAGTAAACTTTATTGAATTTGTGATCGTTTTTATTATTCTAACTTATAAAATTGTATTAACCAGATATTAAATTTGTGCTAATTGTTTCTATTTGACCATGTTTAGTGACTTTATATATAAACATCATAGAAGCTTTTTTTTATTGAGATTGATAAATTATGAATGTTGATAGATTTAATTTCAATTATTTAGATTTACAATATATTTAAATGAAATTGTTGTCAATTTTATATTTTAATCATTTAATTATGTATTTGAAATACATATTTATTGATAAAAGGAAACTCTTTAACACGATATTTTAAAGTTCAGGGGCAATATTTTAAATGACTAACTACGAGGATTGACTAATTAAATTTTCCATTTTTTATATTCCATTACACAGTCCAAGAAATGAACAATATTTTACAGCTTACGAATAATATGATTTCTCCGAAAAAAACATAATATTGATGGAAGAAAAATTTTTGTTGACACACCAACAAGGGATGGAGTCACAAATAAAGAGGCTAAACATTTGAACACACCAACAGGTGATGCTGTAAACAATAAAGGGTACGGGGAAGAAAATTGAAGCACAACCTAGCTCTCTCGTGGACGTTATTTACAGGAACTGGGAACCAAAAAGGGTAAAAAATGCATGATCAATCAATTCTCACCTACCTTCACTAATGTGACGAAGGATTGGTTTAGAAGCATCTGCAGGTGATTGGTTAGTAACACTAGCTGTGCTGGTAGTGGTGCTTGTGGATGAGCTATATTGACTTGTACCTGATCCCTTTGTGGCCAAGCCAGTCATGAGGCTGCTCACATCATCAAATTTCCAGTCTGTCAAGTATCCAGGCTTCGAAGTTACAGCGCTCACCTCGATATCTCCAGAGAGCATTGCCACGACACGGGACATCGCCGGCCTCAACAATGGCGATGATTGAGTGCACAGAAGAGATATCCCTACAATCCTTTTTACTTCTTCCTCGTTGAAATTTGTTGACAGTCTAGGATCTACCAGTCCAAGTATACAGTTGTTTTCATAAAGCTGCCAAGCCTGTCAACCCAGAAATAATTAAAACTAGTTAAGCCAAGGCCCAGAAATCATTGGAACATGATAGAAGAATGCTTTTTTTTTTTTTTTCCTTTTAAGCTGTTGAGGATAAGATGTTTGGAGTGGGTTTTCAAAAAATGGAAAGCTGAGAATCAAATGATGTCATGACCCGTCAGCACTATGAGCCTGGAGATTGGAAA